>CAUYLG010004707.1:0-24423 GCA_963573385.1 Cacajao melanocephalus
AACCATTGTGGAAGACAATGTGTCAATTCCTCAAAGACCTAAAAATAGAAATTCCATTTGACCCAGCAATCCCATTACTGGGTATATATCCAAAGGATTATAAATCGTTCTATTATAAAGACACATGCACATGTATGTTCACTGCGGCACTGTTTACAATAGCAAAGACTTGGAACCAACCCAAATGCCCATCGATGACAGACTGGACGGGGAAAATGTAGCACACATACACCATGGAATACTATGCAGCCATAAAAAACAATGAGTTCATGTCCATCATTCTCAGCAAACTGACACAAGAATAGAAAATCAAATACCACATGTTCTCACTCATAGGCAGGTGCTGAACAATTAGAACACATGGACACAGGAGGGGGAGCATCACACACTGGGGTCTGTTGGGGAACACTGAGAGGGACAGCAGGGGGTAGGGAGTTGGGGAGGGATAACATGGGAAGAAATGCCAGATATAGGTGACGGAGATGGAGGCAGCAAACCACATTGCCGTGTATGTACCTATGCAACAATCCTGCATGTTCTGCACATGTACCCCAGAACCTAAAGTGCAATTAAAAAATATATATATATATAAATAAAAATAAAGTAAAATGTGCTTAACTGTTTCACAAGAACGTAGCCATTAATGAAGGAAATTAACACTGCAAACTACCAAAGACATATAAACATACACAAATAAACAAGATGTGTCATGGTAGCTTTGTTAGTGTGAAAATTCTTTTTTCTTTCCTTGAGATAGAGTCTCTCTCTGTCACCCCAGGCTGGAGTACAGTCAGTCTTGGCTCACTGCAACCTCCACCTTCCAGGTTCAAGCAATTCTCCTGCCTCAGCCTCCCGGGTAGCTTACAGGCACCCAACACCGTGCCCGGCTAATTTTTGTATTTTTAGTACAGATGGGGTTTTGCCATGTTGGCCAGGCTGGTCTCAAACTCCTGACCTCTTGTGATCCACCCACCTTGGCCTCCCGTGCTGGGATCACAGGTGTGAGCCATCATACCTGGCCTGAAAAACTCTTAATAGCCTAAATGTCCCTAAGAGGCGAACACAGGACTAGTTAAACGAATTATGGCGTATCTATCACAGAATAGCAAACAGCCATTGAAAAGAATGAGACACATCTTGAAATGTCACATAGATTTCAAGAGCATCTATCATACTGAGTTTATTCATTTGACAAATATTCATTGTGTACTTACTACCGACAAGCTAGGAATGGTCCTGAATCAGAATAAAACCAGCATAGTTCAACCACTTGTTTTGTTTGTTTGGTTTGGTTTAGGTTTTGTTATTTTTAGAGACAGAGTCTTGCCCCGTTGCCCAGGCTGGAGTGCAGTGACCCAATCATGGCTTACTGCTGGCTCGAACTCCTAGGCTCAAACAGTCCCCTTACCTCAGCCTCCTGAGTAGCTGGGACTATAGGTACATGATACCAAGCCTGGCTAATTTTTTCATTTTTTGTAGACATGGGTGCGGGGGGGTCTCACTATGTTCCCCAGGCCTCCCCATCATCTCCTGGCCTCAAGCAATCCCTAACCACCTAGGACTCCCCAAATACTGGTATTATAGGCATCAGCCACTGCACCCAGCCAGTTCTGGCACTTGTGGAGCTATGTTTCAGTGGAGACATATGCGTCTATAGCACAGTTAAATTCAAGAAACAATATTACACCTGTATCACTGTTGTTTTACTTTCCTAATAATACAAAGAACTAAATTCCTCATTGTGTTGATCTCAAAACGGGAAAGCAGCAGCAACTAATGCTCTTACCAGTTTCCCTCTAAACCACAGGCCTGGAGGCTGGGCCAGCACTTCTCTGAAAGTGGCTGTCTATTCACACCCAGGACGACCCTTCTTACTTTTTATTACTTAACCTCATTCTATCAGCAATTCTCAGTTTTTATAAAATCTCTTCTTATGGCACACAGATTTAAATCAGACTAGATCATTAATTTTGAACTTTTAAGTGGAGACAAACATGATTCATATTAAAAGGAACCACGCATATAAATATTCATCTTATAAAAATACCTAAGTATGTAAGTTTAAAAAGTCAAGAGCTAAACAGCACATCTTCACAGAATTTAAGACCCTGCTCACACCATTTAGAGACACGAATTATAGCTTGTCTATATGCGTTCAGCCTAATTTCATAGTAAAAGAATCCCACATCAATTGTAAACCACATGAAAAGAAGGTAAACATGCAACTAAACTCTGAATCACATTTATATGCATATAATATAGGTCAAATTCTCTATTATACTATTTAGTAAAAGTACTTTCATAGTGCTTATTTGCAAATGTAGGAAGAGGTTTACTCACTGCAGCGGCTTGAATAGTGGCACCTAAAAATATATATATCCAACTCCTAATGCCTGGTACCTATGAATATGACCTTATTTGGAAATAGGGTCTTTGCAGTTATTATTAAGGTAAGACAGTCTTGGACCTAAATCCAATCACTGCTGTCCTTGTAAGAGAAAGGAGAGTGAGATGAAAAACACAGAAAATAACCCAGAGAGGAAGGCCACATGAAGGCAGAGGCAGGGATTGGAGTGATACATCCACAAGCAAGCCAAGGAGCACAAAGGGCTGCCAACAAGCACCAGAAGCCAGGACAGAGGAGGCATGGAAATGATTCTTCCTTAGATTCCAGAATGAACCAGCACGACAATAACTTGATTTTGAAGTTATAACCTATGAAAAATTAAATTTTCTTTGTTTATACCACCAAGTTTAAGGTGATTTGTTACAGCAGACGTGGGAAATTAATATACACTCATCTATAAAATTTGGCCCCATTATTTTTTATATGTCTATAAACCAAAGAGGAACAAACGATAGAAATAATTTTTTCTACTCGCAAGCTATTAGAACTCAAATATAAAGCTGCCTTAACAGTACTAGCATTACAATTTATGATACTGATGACCACACTGCAATTTACTAGATAGACCCATGAAGTAATTGTTTTCATTGTCTAAACTAGAGAAATTCAGTTAGTCAACAAAAATACAAAACGTAGAAAAGAGTAAATGGAATTAAATAACACTAAAGTTCGAGTAGTTGTAGGAAAATAACCAAAATAATGATTTGTTTAAAATGTAGTAAGTCTCAAGAGTAATTACCAAAGAAGAAAGAATTTAACAAGTATTTATAATTTAGTATTTGTTATAAAACAAGTCTTCATTTTAGAAAATCTGGAAAAATCATTAGAAAAAATTACAAAACTCACCTTTAGAACCAAAGCCCATCTTCACAATCGCTCAACTTAAAATGTGAAACTAGACATGTATTTTCTAGCCTGTGAGCTAAACAACCTGATCTTAAATTGTTTAAATAAGGCTCATCATTAAATGCCTTTGTTTACAATTAGGTTTATATGCTACTTACACAACTATGAAATTGAGAGTCTATGATGGAAATTCTGATCTAATTTTAACATAAGCCTTACTTACAATTGAAACACACAAATGGGAACTACAAGGAGAGTTTTATTGTCATGGGGGTTTCCAGCAAGGTGCTTTCCCTTGATCATTTTGGGTCCTAAACTGTTCTGGTCTCTAATCATAATTTACATATCAACCAAATCCTCAATTTTAGAAATAATATATGCAGAAATAAGTGCAGAAAAGCAATATTAACAAATTTTATTCAAGAGCTCTTGACTAATGGTCTTCCACATTTCTATTACATTTTTTCAAAAAATAATTATCTATTAGATGCCATAAACAGGAACATCGAACAGCTGCCATGCAATAGCAAATACTGAAATACTGAGAATGAAAAATAACTTGAAAATTCTTGGCAAACCAAATCTTTGAATGCAGGCACATTTTTTGTTGTTGTTTTTGTTTTTTTGAAATGGAGTCTCACTGTGTTGCCCAGGCCGGAGTGCATTGGTGCAATCTCGGCTGACTGCAACCTCTACCTCCAGGTTCAAGTGATTCTCCTGCCTCAGCCTCTGAGTAGCTGGGACTACAGAGATGCGCCACCACGCCTGGCACGCCTGGCTAATTTTTGTATTTTTAGTAGAGACCAGGTTTCACGATGTTGGCCAGGCTGGTCTCAAACTCTTGGCTTCAAGTGATTCACCTACCTTGGCTTCCCAAAGTGCTGAGATTACAGGCATGAGCCACCACGCCCAGTTGAATGCAAGCACATGTTTTAATATTTCATGTAAATAGCCATGTTTTTTTGTTATAAAAAGCAAAAGTCTCACTAACTCCAGGTAAATTTTTAAGCTAAACCCTCTACTATTTAAATGTTTATTCAAAATTAGCATTCTCATTCCCTCAGTGTGGGCTGCACACAATGACTTCCTTTCAAAGAATACAATATGGAAAAGGGTTGGGGCAGGGAGTAACTTTGCAGTAGAGAAACCAGACAAACATTACCTCTGCCGTATGATCAGGGTCAACATCAACAGTCACAAATCACACTAACAGCATGTACTCTTGATATGATGTGACGAAAACAGTACTTCACCTCTGTGGTCTTCCTCCCAAAAACTCATAACCCTATACCCATCATAAGAACATCAGACACATTCCAATAGAGGGGCACTCTACAAAATACTTAATGAGTATTCTTCAAAATAGCTGGGTCATCAAAAACAAGGAAAATCACCCAAGAGGAGTCTAAGAAGGCATGACAACTAAATGTAATGTGTTATACTGATGGGATCCTGGATCAGAAAAAGGACATCAGGTAAAAACCTTGGAAACCTGAATCAAGTATAGACTTTAGCTAATATTAATGTATCAACATTGGTTCACTAATTCTAACAAATGTACCATATGTGTTACCAATAAAGGAACTGGGTGACAGATACATGGAAACTTCCTGTACTTTCTTCTCAGGTTTTCTGTAAATCTAAAGTTCTTAGTGTCTACTTTAAAAAAAAAAAAAAAACAAAAAAAAAACCAACTGAGATTGTTCTAGATAAGACTTTTCTAATCACCCACATGTAAAAGCTTAAATTAATGAAAACAACCAGACTGACTAAACAGTTTCTAGCACTAAAATTAAATCCACATTTTAGGGTACTCAGAGGCAAGATAAAGGGAGAACAGATCAACTCCACCTTTTTAAGCAAACATTTACTGTGGTAAGAATGTACAAATTCAGTCTCAAAACCACAGAGCTATTAAAAAATAAGATTAATTTTAAACTAATAAAAATGACCAAAAAAAAAAAATTGTAGCTCAGAAGAGAATTCTTTTAAAGCAGAAAGCCCAGATCAGAAACCCAGAACAGGAAGTATGGTCCTTCTTCCACCATTTTGGACTACAATTTTATGTCTCTGAACACACTTGACTGTGTTTCCTCATTTACATAATGGAAACTGACAACAGCACAGTGCAATATCCAAAACATGCTAGCCTGTCATAAATAAAAATATAAAATTCTTAGTCTTTTTACTTCACTCATCATCTGCTAAAACCAATGCTTTCTTGGTGAGGTATGCATCAGTCCAAAGAGAATCAACCAAAAGAGAAAGAGAGAAGGGGTACTACAAAAGAGGGAAAAGTAGGAATAGCATTTAACTATTTATATCAGCATTTTCCAGGCCCTCCTTTTTGCATTTTTTTACATCTCTCCCTGCAAAAGTATCCTAATGAGGCCGGGTACAACAATCCACACCTATAATCCCAGCACTTGGGAAGGCTAAGGCAGGAAGATTGCTTGAGCCCAGGAATTCAAGACTGGCCTAGGCAACACAGCAAGACCCTGTCCTTCGTTCGTTCATTCATTCATTCATTCATAAAGCCAGGCATAGTGGTACATCTCTGTAGTCCTCCTAGCTACTTGGGAGGTTGAGGCAGGAGGATTGCTTGAGTCCAGGAGGTCAAGGGTGTAGTGAGCTATGATCACACCATTGCACTTAGCCTGGGTGACAAAGTAACACCCTTTCAAAACAAGCAATCCAAAAAGTGTCCTAATGAAATTCTCATTTCAACTAACACTTATTAAGATATCCTGAAAATAGTTACACTGTAATTCACCAAACTTAGGGTTCTAATGCAAATCAGACCTTGGAAATAACAAAAGGAAATGACTACCGGATCCTGCCTTTAAGGAGTCTACAGAGTCAAGTAGGAGGCAAGACAAGAAAACAAGTACCACCTTTTGTTGACAGGAGGATGCCATCAATTAGAAGATGCACTCTAATTACAGAGGTGTTAAAATAAGACATTTTTTTAATGTGTGCCTTACAATGGAGGAGATACTATAGTTTGTGTGGTAAGTGCTATAATAAATTCAGGAAAAGGTCCTATGGAATGTGAATGTACTGCCATTTAACACTTCTACTCTAATAGGTGTTAGGGGGAGTTCCACAGATTCTCAATCATCCAAGTTAGGGAAAAAGAGAATTCAAAATGTATACACCTTACCAAGAACAGACTTATTTGCAAAATGCAAGACAGACTTTAAGGATGCAGAACATCAGTATTAATAAGATCTTAGGCCAGGCATGGTGGCTCATGCCTGTAATGCCAGCACTTTGGGAGGCCGAAGCAGGTGGATCACGTGAGGTCAGGAGTTTGAGACCAGCCTGGACAACATGGAGAAACCTTGTCTTTACTAAAAATACAAAAATTAGCCGAGTGTGGTGTCGGGTGCCTGTAATCCCAGCTACTCGGGAGGCTGAGGCAGAAGAATCGCTTGAAGCCAGGAGGCAGACGTTGCAGTGAACAGAGATCATGCTATTGCACTCCAGCCTGAGCAACAAGAGCAAAACTCCGTTTCAAAATAAAATAAAATAAAATCTTAAAAGACAAGATGAATTCATACTGACATTTCATTAAATTATTTGGGAAACAAAATTCAAAATTCTTTTAAGAAATGTAGCCTTAGCTGGGCACAGTGGCTCACGCCTGTAATCCCAGCACTTTGGGAGGCTGAGGCACAAGAATCATTTGAACCTGGGAGGTGGAGACTGCAGTAAGCCAAGATTGCGCCACTGCTCTCCAGCCTGGGCAACAGAGCAAGACTCCATCTCAAGAAAAAAAACAGGAAAAAAAAAAAAAAGAAATGTAGCCTCTATCAACAAGAGACAATGAGTTAACTTAGTAGTTTTTCCCCTTGATCTTTCCCTACAAAACAAATCACTGCAAGCTCTAAATATACGAAGGGGAGCTGAGCACAGTGGGTCACACCTGTAATCTTAGGAAGTCAGGAAGCCAAGGCAGAAGGATCGCTTGAGCCCAGGAGTGCAAGGCTGCAGTGAGCTATGATTGTACTCCAGCCTGGGCAACAGAGTGAGACCCTGTCTCAGGATGGAAGGATGGAAGGACGGAAGGACGGAAGGACGGAAGGAAGGAAGGGGACAACTGTAAAATAAACCACATTTCTAAAAGAGAATCATTTTATTTTCAAGGGAAGCAGGAAGAAAAAAGAAATCATTTTGATTATATTTCCCCTCAATGCTAAGACTAAAGCTGTACTTTATACAGGAAAAGAAAACCTTGTCTTCACAAACTTCTGAAGGCTTTGCTATGTGTAAACCCTAGAGAAATACCTGTCAAATGAATTAACTATCCTAATAAATCCTATATGGATGTTTACATCTTTTAATACTTGAGTGTAGCCAGGCATGGTAGCTCACATCTAGAATCCCAGTACTTGGGGAGTCCAAGGTGGGCAGATCACCTGAAATCAGGAGTTTGAGACCAGCCTGGCCAACATGGAGAAGCCCCATCTCTACCTACTAAAAGCACAAAAATCAGCTGGGCATGGTAGTGCAAGTCAGTAGTCGTAGCCACTCAGGAGGCTGAGGCAGGAGAATCACTTGAACCCAGCAGGCAGAGGTTGCTGTGAGCTGAGACTGTGCCACTGCACTCCAGCCCCGGCGACAGAATGAGACTGTTTTAAAAAAAAAAAAAAAAAAAGTACTTGAGTGCCCAGGGATGAGATGGCACCTATTCAGTTAAGTATCCTGATAAGAAAAGCAAAACCCTTCTCTCACAGCAAGGCTCCTGAGCCCAGCGAGGTGAGGCTCTACCTGGGTCTCCCAGTGCTGTGGTCACTCCAGCTCAGCAGGGCAGTGGAACAGCTGAGACAGAAGAAATGTTTCCTGAGGAAGACAGAGCGTTTAGGAAAGATAACCCAAACGTGGAGATTTTGTAGATTCTTTCAGTCCCCACTTCGGACTATTCAAAAGTAAATATAAATCAGATTTTTAGAAAAATTAAGTATTAAACTTCAACTTCCTTCAGGGCAACGTATCTGTAGACTTTGAGTTACACTTACTGACTTGGCCACAATACAGCTATAGTTTACTATGTGTCAGGCACTAAGTGTTTTACCACATTAATTCACTGAAACCTCACGGTACATGAAGTAAGTGGTTTTACTGTCTCCATCATACAGGTAAGGAAAAAGTACAGGTGAGGAAAGACTTACGGTTACTTGCCCAAAGTCATATGGCTTGTAAGTACGGAGTAGAAATTGATTCACAGCAGTTCTGGCTAGATTCTGTGCCCCAAACTACATCATTACACTGAGAGCTACCTTAGTAAACAAAAATAAATGTATTGATTTTGCTTTCTCTAGATTCATAAAATAAAATGTCCAGATTTTCTCAAATCCATCTCCCCACACACCTCTGTCAATCCTGACATCTGGCAATAATGCCAAACAGGAAAAGCAGCTTTTTCCAAGGTTATGTGAGTATGACCTGTACTGCAATAAAAATTATATCAAGTATTCAGGTTCCCTCTGTCTTCTGAGAGCACAGATAACTGCAAGTTTACCATACATGATGGAGGACTTGTACTACTTTCCCTTTAAAATATTTTCAAAACATCTTACTCAACTGATAAAAGGTGATAAACCTACCTAAAAGACTTGGTGAAGAGAAGCAAGTATCAGTTTTATTTTTCAGAGTGCAGAAAAGTTGTGTGATCAAAACAACAAAAACAAGATTATAATTCCAGTTTACTGATGGATTCGAAAAATACATACAATTATAAAACAACTAAACAATTCAACTGTAGCTATGTTACATGTTTACGATGAACTAATCATTGTAAAAATGTTTAAAGAACAGGAATGATAGCAGAAGAAAAATGTCATCATGAGAGAGTATAAAGATGAGTTAAAGGTCTTCTTCCTGCAAAACTCAATTTGTTTATTTTGTTGCAGCACTGCCCACCCACTGCACCCCACAAAAAAAGCCACACTCATTTGAGGTCACTTTACCTCCTGCTATTTCCTTTGCAGTGAGTCTGCAAAGTTCTAATGCACCATGCTGATTTTATTCATTGAACAGAAAGCAATTCACTGAAACATACAAGCAACCAAACCTTTGGTACCTTGTGAAACCACAAGAGAGCAAGATCTTTTTTCCCAGGTTCTAACATCTTTTTAAAGCTGTTTTTCAAACAGTAGTATACCTAGAATGACTGCATGCTTGTCTAGAGTCATGTGCTCAGGACCAAAAGGCAGATCAATTGACTCTCAGACTGGAAATTAATCAAGACAAAATTTTTAATAGACGTCTTAAGCAGCTCCCATTTACTTATTCTTTCATTTAGCTAATTTCAATATATAAACAAAATAAAAGCAGTAGACAGTTTTTCCTATAGAAACTCATTAATACAGCCTTCAGAGTTAAACTAACTTCAGATTAGCCCAGAGATTCCCCTTAAATCAATTCTTTGTTGCTGTTAGGAAAGGTTACACAAAAACATTAGCTAAAACTGGTTAAAATAAAAGCATAAGGAGGGAACTTTTCTGAAAGATATTAAACATACTGTCAATTTATTTTAAATAAGATGGACTGGTAAAAATAAAAATATAAAAGAATTTAAGTCAAAATTCATTTCTTAAGAAACTGACAATCATAAAGCTGTATAAAGTAGTATCCAGTAAAATGTGGGGAAACTATGAAAAATTTTTTTTTTTTTGAGACAGAGTCTCACTCTGTCTCCAGGCTGGAGTGCAGTGGTGCAATCTCAGCTCACTGCAACCTCTGCCTCCCAGGTTCAAGCGATTCTCCTGCCTTAGCCTCCTGAGTAGCTGGGACTACAGGTGCACACCACTGTGCCCAGCTAATTTTTATTTTTTGTATTTTTTAGTAGAGACGGAATTTCACCATGTTGGCCAGGCTAGTCTCAATCTCCAGACCTTATGATCCACCAGCCTTGGCCTACCAAAGTGCTGGGATTACAGGCATGATCCACCACACCCGGCCAAAAACATTAATTTTTATAGTAACTTAACACAACAATTTAAAAATTGATTGCAAATGGCCAGGCACAGTGGCTCACACCTGTAATCCCAGCATTTTGGGAGGCCGAGGTGGGCAGATCACCTGAGGTCAGGAGAAACCCTGGGTGTGGTGGTGGGCACCTGTAATCCCAGCTATTTGGGAGGCTGAGGCAGGAGAATCATTTGAACATGAAAGGCGGAGGTTACGATGAGCCAAGATCAGCCACTGCACTCCAGCCTAGGTGACAAATTGAGGAGATTCTGTCTCAAAAAAACAAAAAACAAAAAACCACACCCCCTCAAAAAAAAAAAAAACACAAAGAAATATCAAATGCTCTTCCTTGACGTTTAATTTCCCTCTTTCTATATTTCCCACAAATAACATTTTTTCCAAAATTTTTTTTACCTAAGCAAAGCTTAAACACTCATTAAGTAATTCCTTTGTAATATATGTTACTGGCTAAATACAGCAATCCAGATCTATATCTATGTGTTAAAGTAGCCACAATCTATATTAGGGAAGTATATAACATCCATTGTTAAAATTTTATCAACCATCCCCATTAAGATTCTGGATTAAATGTTAAAAATAAATAAATGAAATCACAAACAAGTGAGCAAGAGGCTACAAAAAATGACCACCAGTCCTATCAAGACAAATGTGAATTTAAAAAATAAAAAGTTAAAGAATGACCACTAAGATCTTAAAAGGAAACACAGAGAACTGTAATAAAAATCTAATGGTAAAAATTCAATGGATAACTAAAAAGCATATCTCTTCCAACACTGCTAACAAGAACTAGAGGACAGACTAGAGTGAACATAACTACAGCTAAAGGAGTCATTTAAAAGAGAATACTATGAACAACTTTATGCAGTAAATATGAAACACAGACAAAATGGACATCTGCCTAGAAAAATACAAACTCAACATTTATTCAAGAATAATTAGAAGGCAAGGTGTAGTGGCTCAGACCTGTAATGCCAGCACTTTGGGAGGCTGAGATGAGAGGATCACTTAAGCCCAGGAGTTTGAAATCAACCTAGGCAACATAATGAGACCTGTCTCTACAAAAAACAAAAACAAAACAAAAAAACTAGGCCAAGCGTGGTGGTATGCACCTGTAGTCCCAACTACTGAGAAGGCTGAGGTAGGAGGATTGCTTGAGCCTGGGAGGTGGATGTTGCAGTGAAGTGAGATCACACCACTGCACTCCAGCCTGGGTGACAGAGCAAGACCCTGCCTCCCAAAAAAAAGGGGGGGGGGATAATTACAAAGCCTGAACAGCCCTATGACTAATAAAGTAATAAAGGAAGAAAAAATAAATTTTCTCCCCTTCCCCCCACGGACACACACACAAACTTGTCTCAGAAAGTTGTAAAAGCAAGTTCTACCAAACTTTCAGGAAACAAGTAAATCCAGTATCACACAAATTCTTCCAGAGAACAGAAAAGGCGGAAATACTCCCCCAACTCATTTTATGAAGCTAGTATAATCTGGATACCAAAACCAGACAAGAACATTAATAAAAAATGAAAATTACGGCCAATTTCAGTAATAAACATACATGAAAACAAAGTCCACATGTAAAATATTAACAAAAAGAATCCAAAATCCAACAGTATGTAAACAAGAATATACATTATGACCAATATACCCCAGGAATCCAGTAACAGAAAAGACTTTTTAAAAATTACAAATATAATTCACCATATGAACAAACTAAAGAAAAACACTATGAGATACAGAAAAGGCCTAAGAAAATGTCACATTTGTCTTTAAAAAAAAAAAAAAACCTATAATGAACAACACTTTTTACACTGAAACTCATTAAAACCACTATTACAACATTTATTCAACATTACACTGGAGGTCTAGTTAATTTAATAAGAAAATTAAGCGGTATACAAATTCTTAAAGAATATATTTCATATGATTATCTATATAGGAAACAATAGAATATACAGAATCATGATTGGAATTAGAATTCAGCAAGGTGTTTGGATATAAAAGTCTACACAGTCCCCTCAACCTGCCCAAAAAATAAACAAAAAATCAATACTACTTCTATATAAAGCTATTAGAAAGCTCAAGTCAAATAAAAGATACCATTTACAATAGCAACAGCAAATATATGGTACCCAGGGCTAACTCCAGTAAAAATATATTTTAGACCTTTAGAGAAAGAAATAATTAAGTTTTAAACAAAGGCCAAAAATTTTAAAAAAAGGAAAACGTATATGAGTGTAAAAGCATTCTCTTCACGGATAAAACTGTCCAGATATCAGCATTCCCTCAACTGACCCAGTTTAAATTTGTTTTAAATTTATTGGGTTCTTCACAGAATTTAACAAGCTGATCCTAAAGTAGCCAAGAAATTGTTTATAAGATCTATGAGAATTTTTTTGTTTTGCTCAATGCCATTTTCCCAGCACCTAAAAAGTTTCTGGCACATAGCAATTGTCTCCAATATATGTGCTGAATGAATTTACCTAATGAACACAGCAGGGAAACTTATCCTACTCTCTATGAAATTTTGAATGGAAACAACACAACAATAGGCAAAAAAGACTAATGGAACAAAACAGAAGGCCTAGAAACAAATCCACATGAATGAAATTTGATATATAAATAGAAAGGCAGATCACAGGTGAAGGATAGAACACTATTCAATAAATGATGCTGGGATAACCGCTTATGCATGTGGAAAAAGCGAGATTGAGGGGAGGGATTACAAAGCGTTCATAAATCTCTAAGCACAGCCTGTATTATCTCTACATTCTTCCTAGCAAAGCCTCACAAGTTTTACATTAAGATGCTATTCTAATTGAGAAAATACATAGTACTTCACCTGCAATGATAATGTACAATAATGTAAATGCTTACTACATGTTAACTATCATCGTATCTAAGCCCTCAAACTCGCCCTGATGTGAAGCCTGGCTTCATCACTTCCTAGCTTTGTAACATTGGAGAAGTAACTTGAATCTGCTTTGTCTTACTACAAAATGAGCCTGCACTAGCACTTACCTCAGGAAGAGTAAACTTACTGTTGTGGGTTTCTTTTAATCCTTTTAGTATTTTTATTTTAGAATGGCATTAAGTTTGTAGATTAACTATTAGAACTGACACTGTTAAGAATCTGAATCTTCATATCTCAAAATATAGTATGCTTTTCTATTTACTTGAGTCTTTTTTTGTCTTAAAAAATTTAATATTTACTTTAAAATTCTGTATGGAAAACTAAAAAAATTTAACACACATTTCTTAAGTGTGTAGAAGTACAGTCTTTTTGTTTGCTGTTCCTAAAAGGGGTGTCTTCTTCCACTGCATCTTCTATTTGGTTTGTAAAAATTCCAAGTATTGCATAAAATACTGTACAACTGTGGAATGGAGTGGAGGCTGGGGAATGAGCAGCAATTGATGCCATTTTGAAGGAGGATGAAGTCTGGAGTCTCACTATGCTTCTCTCATATCCTTCCTTGAATTTAAGATGTTCTCTAGGAATATTACAGAAAAGCATTCAGCAAAACATTGACATGTATTAGAATCCCTTTGAGAGAACTTGGTTTCTTTCCTTGAATAACACTAAAAGTGACCTCATTATCCCATAGCATGGAATCCAAAAATAGTAGTAAAGGCAGCTTCCATAGATTATGTGCAAATTTGAAAAATCTCAGGGTATGTACCTAATGCTATATTTATTTTTCACAAAACCAGAAATAGTGACAGCTTAAAACAAGTAACTAGACTGTTATATAGCTTTTTAAATGCTGCTGCTATTGTGTAATTTTTAGTATTTTGTATATTGAATTTCTATGCTAGGAAGCATGTCACTTAACTATTTTACAAGATGCCTAAGTTTTATTTTAAATAAAAAGTGATCACATATATCAGATTAAACTCGACTACATAAATTGTTATACAAAAACATTTCAGGGAATATGTGTTTTCTAATGCTAATGAACTTTTAGAAAAAACTGTAAATATACAAACATAAAATTACCATCAAATTTCACCAATTCTGAAATTTGTTTAACTAGAATTTTAAGGGGTAAAAGTTCTATACCTTTATTCCAGCTGACTTGACAAAATCAAGAGTTTCAGTAAGAGCAAAATGTTTTCCTCTATTTCGGGGTGGGGGGACAGGGCACTAAGCAATCAAGCAGTTAAAACTCCTATGTCGTATCTTAAATCATTTATAACATCAAAAAGAAAATAAAAATTTCAATCCTATTAGGCATATGATTTTGCTATTCTGTTCTGCTGTGGAAAACTAAGCAGTCACTTGCTTAAAAAACTAAGATGAAGCAGACATAGCATAAACCAATTAAACCAAACTAAATCAAAAGAACAGTTTTAACACATATTATGCATGCATGAATTTCGTTACAGAAGATTATTATAGTTAAAATACCACTGAGTGTACTCACTTCAAGTGGTGTGTAAAAATAAAAATAGCTGAAGAGAGGGTGGTCAAACCTCAAAACAAGTACTATAACCACCACCCAAAAATGCAAAATAAAGGAAGTTGTCTTCTTCAGCGTTAAGAGGAGGGGGAAAATCTTACTACTTACACAATTATAGTGAGAGGAAGTGGAGATGCAGAGAAAGAAAAACAATTCCATGCCCTTCCTAAATGTTTAAGAACAAATGCAATTTGCCATTACTAACACTAAAGAAGTAAAGCATTGTTATGTTACCTTCAGAAGCATTTTATCAGTATCCACAGAACTGCCTTTTAATTTGTACTAGTAAACTAAACTTACATTGCCTGAGCGTCTCTCTCTACCCCCCTTTCTCTTCGCTTGATCTCATGCAAAAGTCAAATTATTTGTATGACTGCTACCAGAATTTTAATAGAAACTGACACAACATAACCCACACAGTATAAATTTTCCCCTATTTAGCCAGCCTCTAAATGCCTTAGGGAAAAACAAAAATGTGCAGTATTTAATTTAATTAGGTTTTAACAACTCTTCACAGATTCATATATACTTCTTACCTGTAACAACTCAACAGAGAAAAAAAATTCAGGGATGAAAAGGTTTTATTTACTTCTTCTCATACTGCAGGTAATGAGAATGGATGTTGTCTCTTACAAGTCACAGGTCAAACATAGGAAAGTTTGGAGGAAAAAACACAAAGAAGCCAAACTTAGACCAAATGTAGCTGTAACAAAGTAAAATGGCTTCATCAGAAAAAAAAAAAGTCCCGACAGGATTTTTAAAAAATAAAATCTACCACTGTAGTGCTTACAAAATACACAAGGATAACAATAAAGAGAGAAAAATGGTCAAATGGCCAGGCACAGTGGCTCATGCCTGTAATCCCAACACTTAGGGAGGCTGAGGCGGGAGGCGGGCGATCTCAAGAGTTCAAGACCAGCCTAACCAACATGGAGAAACTTCGTCTCTACTAAAAATACAAAATTAGTCGGGCGTGGTGGCGTATGCCTGTAATCCCAGCTACTTTGGAGGCTGAGGCAGTAGAACTGCTTGAACCCGGGAGGCGGAGGTTGCAGTGAGCCAAGATCGCACCATCGCACTCCAGCTTAGGCAGGAAGAGTGAAACTCCATCTCAAAAAAAAAAAAAAAAAAAAAAAAGAGTGAGAAAAATAACGTCACAAATTTAGTTAAGCCAGGAACACAAGTGTAAAAACATCAAACATGGTAAAATTTACTTAGCAAAAGCTACAGTAAAATTTTAAAACGCCAATAGGCAATAGTAAAAATAATATGTAGGCAACAAAAAAGTACGAATCAATGCAAGCTTAGAATAACTAGAAGAAAAACATCTATAGTATGTAAAGTAGTAAAATATACATATGATACAAAGTAATGAACAAAATTAATGCAGATGCAAAACACATATACCAAATTTTATGTGTGTGCCTACATACACACACACACATATACATACACACACACACACGCACAAACACACACGCACATTTTTTTTGAGATGGAATTTCGCTCTTGTTGTCCAGGCTGGAATGCAATGATGCACTGCAACCTCCCTTCACTTCCCAGGTTCATGCAATTCTCCTCCCTCAGCCTCCCAAGTAGCTGGGATTACAGGCATGCACCACCATGCCCAGCTAATTTTGTATTTTTAGTAAAGATGGGGTTTCACCATGCTGGTCAGGCTGGTCTCGAACTCCTGACCTCAAGTGATCCACCTGCCTCGACCTCTCAAAGTGCTAAGATTACAGGAGTGAGCCACCATGCCTGGCCAAAAGTACGTATTTTAAAGCAGAGACAGATCCAATACAAAATAAACTAAGCTAAGCTTTGAGACCCCCTGCATACACAGATACCTTTTCTCATTCTAAACAAATATTCACATGTATATAATCTTGTATTTTCTTTCCTAAAGAGGGTCCTCAAAATTATATAAGCTTTAGTCCCCCTCACACTTGGATCTGATTCCTACAGTAAATAGCCAAAACATATCTTTTTCTAATGTCTAAAACTTGCAAATTTCTGGCCATGATGACAAAAGTAAAATAGAACAAAAAGCAGAAACCGACAAAGACTTAAATTTTAAATATATACTAAAAATTCACATGATGAAAGGACACATTTTAATTTAGAAAATTAAAAAACAGGGCCAGGCACAGTGGTTCACGCCCGTAATCCCTGCACTTCAGGAGACCGAGGTGGGACGTCATCTGAGCCCAGGAGTTCAAGGCCAGCCTGAGCAACATAGCGAGACTTCATCTCTGTAAATAAAAATAAAAATAAATTAGCCAGGTGTGGTGATACATGCTTATAGTCCTAGCTACTCAAGAGGCTGAAGCAGATAGACTGCTTTAGCCCAAGAGTTGGAGCCTATAGTAAGCTATCATTGTGCCACTGCACCCCAGCCTGGGCAACAGAGTAAGACCCTGTCTCTTAAAAGAGAAACAAACAAAAAAATTTAAAATCAGGATTCAACAAATATCCAAATGACTAATGTAGTATTCACAGTGAAATGTGAATATGTTCATTAAAAGATGGAAAAACACAGCAATGAATTATATGATTTTAGAAAACAAACCCAAAGGAAAACAGAACAAAATAAGGAAAAATACAAGGTCTATTCATTGATAGTCCTGATAATTTAAGAACTGCTTCCTGGCCAGGCTTAGCAGCTTACATCTTGTAATCCCAGCACTTTGGGAGGCCCAGTCTACACAAAAAATTTTAACATTAGCCAGGCATGGTGGCACACGCCTGTAGTCCCAGCTACTCCAGAGGCTGAGGTGGGAAAATTGCTTCAGCCAGGAAGGTCAAGGCTGCAGTGAGCCATGATTGTGCTACTGCACTCCAGCCTGGAGGACAGAGCAAGATCCTGTCTCAATTAAAAAACAAAAAACAAAAAACTGGTTCCTTGGGGTGGGAGGTATACCATTCTCAGAAACTTAAATGAGTACCACTGAGTGGGGACTGTCTTAATCATTTCAGATTCCCTGAAAAAGCAGAAGCACTATGATGACATGTAGTTAACACTTAAAAAAAAAAAAAAAGAAAAGAAAAAAGAAAAATATTCAGATGACATAAATATTTAAGGGAAAGAGGCTATAACAAAAAATAACATACTTTTTAACCACAGCTGTACAATAAAGTTGAGAAGCTTAATTAAGACAACGTTTTCACACCAAATTTTTAAGAAAAAAACATATTTACACATAAAGCTTGTATTTCAAGAGACAGAAAACTGAATAAACAGAAGATGAAATGGACAAAATTATCACCAATAGAAGTAACTGTAGTTAATAACAGTGGTACATGTTGTTCCTTTTTTTGTTTTAGAGACAGTCACTCTTAACTCAGGCTGGTGTGCACTGGTGTGATCATAGTTCACTGCAGCCTCAAACTGCTGGGCTCAAACAATCCTGCTGCCTTAGCCTCCCAAAGTGCTGTGATTACAGGCCTAAGTCACTGCACCTGACCCTAAATCCAGATTTTTAAATAACATAAAATTTAAAGCTCTGGAAGAATATAAAAATGAACATACTAACCAATTCATCCTTCAAGTCAAATATAATCTTGGTCACAAGCTTCTGTGTACCCAGAAAGCGGAAACAACACCTATACAATTTAATAAAATTAAGTTCTGGCCTGGGCATGGTGGCACACACCTATAGTCCTACCTACTCGGGAGACTGACAGGAGGATCACTTGAGCTCAGAAGTTCAAATCCAGCCTGGGCAACATAGGGAGATCCTCATCTCTTATTTAAAAAAAAAAAAAAAGTTTTGGCAAGTCAACTATAGAAAGAGAATGTAAGTATTGGAAGAGAAGGAACAAATGAAAAGTCAAGCTATGGACTGCAAGAAACTATCTGCAATACACAGCTGGTAAAAGGTTTGTGTTCCAAATATACTAAGAAACTTCACAACTCAGTAACACAAAGCAACCCAATTTTTAAAAGATACAAAAGATTTAAACAGACACAAAAGAAGCTATACAAATGGCCAACAGGCACATAAAAAGATGCTGAATATCATTAGTCATCAAGAAAAAGCTATTTAAAACCACAGTGAGATATCACAGCACAGCCACTAGATTGGCTAAAATACCCAGTACTGGTAAGGATCCAGAGTAACTGGAATTTCCATACCCAGTTGCTGGGAATGTAAAATGGTACAACCATTTTATAAGAAACAACCGGTTTCCTAAACTTAAACATACACTTACCATATGACCCAGTAATCATAATTTGGTATTTATCCAAAAGAAATGAAAATGTAAGTCCAAACAATGACTTGTACATCAATGTCTGAGGCAGCTTTATTCATAGTTCCTGAACACTGGAAACAACCTAAATGTTCTATCAATAAGCAGACAAATAAATTGTGGTACATCATACAATGAAATACTGCCAAACAATAAAAAAGAACAAACTACTAGCCAGGCGTGGTGGTGTGCACCTGTAGTCCCAGCTACTTGGGAGGCTGAGGCAGGAGGACCACTTAAGCCTGGGGAGATTGAGGCTACAGTGAGCCGTGATGGCACTCAAGCCTCAGCAACAGCGTGAGACCTTGTCACAAAAATAGTAATAATAATGAAAAATAAAGAACTATAGAAACAAGCAGTATCATAAATGAATGTCCAAATCATTATGCCAAGCAAAAACATCCAGACACAAAAGAGTACACACTGTATATTTCTATTACATGAAGTCTAGAAACAGGCAAAACTGAACTATGGGAATAAAAAGTATAGCAGGAAGGGAGACCAGGGACCTTCTTGGAGAGACAGAAATGTCCTATATTGTGCTTGTAATGATGGTTACACAAGTGTGAACATTTCTGAAAACTCACATGACAATGCAATTTAAAAAGTGTACACTTTAATATGTGGTTACCACCCATAAGAATGTAAACAAAAATAGGAGGTAAACAGGAAGTTTTTACTTTTTACTTTATAAGCCTTTGTATTGCTTGCGTCTTTACAAATCATAGCGTTAAAATGTTTTATTTTTAATGACTCACAAATATTTCACTGTTTTTCAAGCAATTAAAAAAAAAAAATCACACATACGTATCATCATTGGAACAAAACAGAAAGCCAAGACACAGAACTCCTTATAAAAGAACATATAATATATAAGAAAATCTGAAAATAGAAAATAAAAGAATTACAAATCAGATCTTTAAAAAAAAATGATCTTTTTCTAAGCTTTGACTGACAGAGGATATCTTGATTCGTACTCTACTGTGTGTGTTTCAGCACACAATAGAGAAACTAACTGAAGTAAATATAAAACACTCAGAGACTTTTCCAAGTAAGCTAACAGATAATGGGCAAAGATGTGAACAAATCATACAAGAAAAAAAATCAACAGTAAAAATAAGAATCAGACTTCCCTGGAAACCATAACAATACAAACCAAAAAACATTTAAATATCATTTTATATCAATTAGCAAATCTATAACTTTTTTAAATAAAATAATTAGACCATTGTAAAAACTTTATAAAAGTATAAAGAAGATAACTCAACATTTGGGTCAATTTTTATTTCTTCCCATTGTTTACCTATTATTTTAAAAATGAAAAATAGCACAAAAAGTATTTTTTCTTCAGGTAAATCACAGTACAAGCAACTTCTTATGTCATCATTGAGACAGGGTCTAGCTCTGTCACCAGACTGGAGTGCAGTGGCGCGATCTCAGCTCACTGAAACCTCTGCCTCCCAGATTCAGGTGATTCTCCTGCCTCAGCCTCCTGAGTAGCTGGGACTACAGGCGCATACCACCACACACAGCTAATTTTTGCATTTTTTGTAGAGACAGAGTATCACCATGTTGGCCAGGATGGTCTCCATCTCTTGACCTCTTGATCTGCCCACCTCGGCCTCCCAACGTGCTGAGATTACACATATATATTTCTAAAATAATTTTTGGTGTTTTGTTTTGTTTTTTGTCACCCAGGCTGGAGTGCAGTGGCACGATCTCGGCTCACTGAAACCTCCACCTCTGGGGTTCAAGCAATTCTCCTGCCTCAGCCTCTGGAGTAGTTGGGATTACAGGTGTGTAATCCCATCACGCCCAGCTAATTTTTATATGTTTAGTACAGATGGGGTTTCACCATTTCGGCCAGGTTGGTCTCGAACTCCTGACGTCAGGTGACCTGCCTGCCCCAGCCTCCCAAAATGCTGGGATTACATGCGTGAGCCACCATGCCCTGCCTCTAAAATAATTTTTATAAGATACACTGATCTTATAAGTGTATCTTATAAAATACCGATCTACTTTAGGTCCACTAGAGAAAAGAGCCATATTTATCCATTGGTCTATTTAAGACAATTCTAGTATATCACTATTATAAGTCATGTCATGATAAATATCACTGTAGATAGATATTTATGGTTCTTATCTCTGGAGGTGTGTTTATTAAGTCAAAGGAAAAGGTGAGGCTACTAATAACACCAAACTATACTCTAGAAAGCTACACCAATTACATTCCCTTAAGAGTCTTAAAAATTCCTTTTCCTTATAAAACATATTGCATGTTCAGTAAAGAAAATCCAGACACAGAAAAGAAAAAAACAAAAATAATTAAAATCATCTGTAATTCCACCATTCGGGGATGCCCACTCTTAGCTTGTGTCCTATTTTCCTATGCATATATAATTAAATCTATGCTGTATTGTGAATTCAGTTTTATAATCTGCTTTCCCCACCCCCATGCTGCCCTTTTTTTGGAGACACGGTCTCACTCTGTTGTCCTGGCAGTGATCACAGCTCACTGAAACCTCAACTTCCCTGGGCTCAGGTGATAGTTTCACCTCTGCTTCCCAAGTAGCTGCAACCACAAGCAAGTGCCAGCATGACTGGCTAAATGTTTTAGAGACGGGGTTTCGCCATGTTGCCCAGGCTGGTCTCAAACCCCTGGACTCAAACAATCCACCTGCTTCCACAAAGTGCTGGAATTCCAGCCATGAGCCCCCTCACGCAGCCCTGCCCTTACTTTTCATGAGCATTTCCTGCTTACCAGTCTTTTAAAAGTAATTTTAATGACATGGACCATTATTTAATCCATCTTCATTATTTACCACATAGGCTATTTCTAATTTTTTTTTATATAAGTAACAGTCAAATCTTTGCACATATAGCAAATTACTTCATCAGAAAAAGTTACCTGGAAAATAACTACTAGGTCAAAATCTATGAAATTTAAGACTTCATTCAGCTTGTTGAGTTACAATCTCAATAGCAGCATGGGAGTACCCACTTTACCTGTAACAGGTAGTATTTAATCTGTGTTAATTTGACAATTTAAAAATGGTTTATTGTTTTACTTTGTCCTATTCAGTGAGGGCTAACAATTTTAAATGTTTATTGAATTGTTTTTCAACTGCTCACCTTGCTGCCATTTTTCTTTTAAGATGTAAGAATTATTTGTATCATCAGCAAATTTAGTTTTAAAATGTAATTTTTTGTTGTTGTTGTTTATATCCATTAAGTTATATACACAATTATAATATATCTATAATGTAACCTATTCAATTACTGATGGAGAGTAAAACTTTTTTTTTTTTTTGAGATGGAGTCTTGCTCTGTTGCCCAGGCTGGAGTGTAGAGGCACCAACTCAGCTCACTGCAACCTCCACCACCCGGATTCAAATAGTTCTCCTGCCTCAGTCTCCCGAGTAGCAGGGATTACAAGCGCCTGCCACCACGCCTGACTAATTTTTCTGTATTTCTTTAATAGAGATGGGGTTTCACCATGTTGGCCAGGCTAGTCTTGAACTCCTGACCTTGTGATCCACCCACCTTGGCTTCCCAAAGTGCTGGGATTACAGGCATTAGCCACCACGCCCAGCCAGGTAAAAGTTTTTTGAAAAGCATCCATACACACACACACATATACATAAACAATAGATTAGTCTGTCTCCTATATCAAAGAAAATTATCTAGCTGGTTCTTCCTTGTTTCTAAAAACTCTCCTGCATCCATAAACATGGCCATATAAATATCCTTCCGACCCTTCTAGGGGGTTAAAAAAAAAAGTACATTATTCTGTCCAAATTTTATCCTTCAGTTCAAAATTAAATCTCCTCCAAACTTCTCAAAGGTCCTTGCCATCACCAACTGTCCCTACTCCAACATTTTCCCTACTGTACTAGCTTTTTCCTCATCATATAAATATGACACCTTCTTTTCTAAAAACACTCACATGCACCACTGCACTACCACCACCACCCCCCCACCCCCAACCTCTGCTCTTACCTTCTTCTTTCCCCTCCATCAACATTTTTCTTGACTGCTCATCCAGTGTAGTCTGGCTTCTAGTCCCATTGTTCCACTAACACTGCTCTCTATGACCTGTTCATTGCTTAATCTAACCTTACAATTTTCACTGTCAGGTTATTTACCAATCTAACATGTACTCTGTTGAACACTCAAAGCCATTCCTGAAACTGTCTTCTCTTGGTTTCTGTAACACCTAACATGATTTGTGTCTCTAGTTCTCCAGTGGGTTCTGTTCAGTCATCTTGTTCCTTTTCTTTTTCCAGACTCCCTTTCAAAGGCAGCCTTCTAGAGCTCCATCTTGAACCAGTAAACCTCCTTAATATGGGTGACCCTCACCTCACAAACTAGCTTCACAAATCCTTACTTTACATTCCCAAATCTACCTCTGCACCTAGATCTCTTACCTACATTTCTCTTCTGATTATAAAAAGGGATATATACTATCATATGGAGGCCCCTGAAGCATCTCAAACTCAACAGGTTCAGAACTGAACTCACTATAAAATTAAGCTGAATGACAAAACTACTTGGCAATTTGAATCATAACGCATAAAATTATCAATCTATTTTTTGAGCGAGTAGAGAGATAAGAACAGAAACAAAATCAAAACTCTAGAAGAAAACATCAATTACAACATTACTTAAACCAAAAAGCCCTTCAAGTAAATTTTAATTCTGAAAAGATAGACATACTTTTCCCTATTCCTCCTGCTGAGAAATTTAAGACTTGACAAACATAAGATTCTGAAAGTTGGAGGGAAGGCATATAGAGCAATGCTTTGGAATCCAAGAAACAACACTGTGGTGAGTTTCCTGGGTTTTTTTCACAACATATATCCCAGAGTTGGAGTTAAAAAGCCCAGCAACATGGAAATGCCAACAGGCACAGACCAAAAAAAGCCCCAACAGACGACTTCCCGAGGAGACAGAACCAAGATGGCTGACTACTAGCAGCTCAGTATTGTAGCTCCCAGAGAAAGTGCACAGAATGAGAGGACGCCACACTTACAGATGAATTTTTGTTGCCCACGGACCAGAGATTCCCAGCAGAGGAGCCCCACAGGTCGCCAGTGCAACTCTTGTGGCCGGCGTGCAGTTTTGCCAGCGCCTCGGAGCGGCAGTACTCGGTGCAGAGTAAACGGGACTGGGTCCCCCTTTTGGTCGACGTTTGGAGCTCCGGGAAGGCAGACTCACCTATTTACCTGATTGAAAAAGGGATTCAAGAGGGAAGCTAGACCAGAGATTCCTGGGCAGAAAAGCACCACGAATCTTAATGCCACTGTTTTAGGCGGTGCAGTGGGTTGCTCAGATTTCGGCGCTGGGAATCAACAAGTTGGACGTCCACTCAGAGACCTAATTTGAAAGTTGGCAATTACAAACGACAGGTGGATAAACTCACAATGATGGGAAGAAACCAGCGTAAAAAGGCTGAGAATACTC
>CAUYLG010004708.1:0-22065 GCA_963573385.1 Cacajao melanocephalus
CCTGGTGAATCTGACAATTATGTGCCTTGGGGTTGCTCTTCTTGAGGAATATCTTTGTGGTGTTCTCTGTATTTCCTGGACTTGAATATTGGCCTGCCTTGCTAGGTTGGGGAAGTTTTCCTGGATAATATCCTGAAGAGTACTTTCCAGCTTGGATTCATTCTCTTCGTCACATTCAGGTACACCTATCAAACATAGATTGGGTCTTTTCACATAGTCCTGTATTTCTTGGAGCCTTTGTTAATTTCTTTTTACTCTTTTTTCTCTAATCTTGCCTTCTTGTTTTATTTCATTGAGTTCATCTTCAACCTCTGATATCCTTTCTTCTGCTTGGTCAATTTGGCTGTTGAAACTTGTGCATGCTTCTCGAAGTTCTCATGTTGTGTTTTTCAGCTCCATCAATTCACTTATATTCCTCTCTAAGCTGTTTATTCTCATTAGCATTTCATCAAACCTTTTTTCAAAGTTCTTAGTTTCTTTGCATTGGGTTAGAACATGTTCTTTTAGCTCAGAGAAGTTTCTTATATCCACCTTCTGAAGCCTGTTTCTGTCAATTCATCACACTCATTCTCCATCCAGCCTTGTTCCCTTGCTGGTGAGGAGTTGTGATCCCTTGGAGGAGGAGAGGTGTTCTGGTTTTGGGTGTTTTCATCCTTTTTGCACTGGTTTCTTCCCATCTTTGTAGATTTATCTACCTATCATCTTTGTAGTTGTTGACTTTCAGATGAGGTCTCTGAGTGGACCTCCAGTTTGTTGATGATGAAGTTATTTCTTTCTGTTTCTTAGTTTTCCTCCTAACAGTCAGGCCCCTCTACTATAGGACTGCTGAGGTCCACTCCAGGCCCTGCTTGCCTGGGGATCACCTGCAGCGACTGCAGAATAGTAAGGGTTGCTGCCAGTTTCTTCTTCTGCTATCTTTGTCCCAGAAGGATACCTGCCAGATGTCATTCTGAGCTCTCCTTTATGAGGTGACTCTTTGGATGGATATATAGGGGTCAGGGAGCTGCTTGGGGAGACAGTCTGTCCTTTACAGGAGCTCAAGTGCTGAGCTGTGAGCTCTGTTGTTTCATTCAGAGCTACTGGGCAGGTACGTTTAAGTCTGCTGCAGCGGAACTCATAAATGCCTTTTTTTTTTCCCCAGGTGCTCTGTCCCGGGGAGTTAGGGCTTTATTTATAAGTTTCTGTCATGCTGCTGCCTTTTTTCAGGGCTGTCCTGCCCAGTGAGGAGGCAGCCTAGTCACAGTCTGCCTGCAGAGGCTTTGCTGAGCTGCTGTGGGCTCCACCCAGCTGCCGTGTAAACTTCCCTGCAGTCCTGTTTATAGGGGTATAGTTAGAACTGCCTCAGCAATGGCAGCCCACCTCTGTAATGGCAGATTCTCTCTATAATGGCAGACTGCCTCAGCAATGGCAGACTACCTCAGTAGTGGTGGACTGCCTCGGTAATGGTGGACACCCCTCCCCCGCAAAGCTGGACCATTCCGGGTTCAGCTGTGCTTGCTGCGAAACTCTCAATCCAGAGCGTTTCAGATTGCTGTTTTTTTGTAGAGGTGGGACCAGCCGAGCCTGATCACCTGGCTCCCTGCCTCAGACCCCTTTTTTTATTTTCAATTGAATGGGCAACTCTGTCTCCCAGGTGTCCCAGTCACCAGTTGAAATGGCACCCAGATTTGTGTGATTTCTTATGCATAGGCCCACTGTGCCAGCTGAAACAGCCACTGGAGACTCATGGCACTTTTTTGCCGGGGAATCTCTTGGCCTAGCTCCCTGTTTCAGCCCCCCTATTTTCAGCTGAATGGGTGACTCTGTCTCCCAGGCATTCCAGTCGCCAGTTGAAAAGGCGCCCGGATTTGTGGGAGATTTTGTGCAGAGACCCACTGAGCTGGCTGAAACAGCTGCACTGGGAGCTCATGGCACTTTTTCTCCCGGGAATCTCCTGGCCTGGCTCCCTGTTTCTGTCCCCCTTTTTATCAGTTGAACGGGCGACCCGTCTCCAGGTGTTCCAGTCACCTGTTGAAAAGGTGTCAGGATCTGTTTGATTTCCTGTGTGGTGACCCACTGCACCGGCTGAAACAGCTGCACGGAGATTCATGGTGCTTTTTTGCCCCAGAATCTCCTGGCCTGGCTCCCTGTTTCAGTCCCCTTTTTATCAGTTGAATGGGCGACTCTGTCTCCCAGGAGCTCCAATTGCCAGCTAAAACAGTGCCCGGACCTATGTATTTTGTGCAGGGACCCGCCATGTTGGTGACCTGTGGGGCTAGTCCGCCTGGGAATCTCCTGGTCTGTGGGCAGTAAAAATCCTTCTGGAAATGTGGCGTCTACTCACCCTCTGCACTTTTGCTTGGAGCTGCAATCCTGAGCTGCTCCTAATCAGCCATCTTGGATCCTCTCCAGAAGGCATTTTTTGTAGAGGTAAGTTAGTGACTTCCAATTTAAGATTACTAAGAAGATTCCATAAAAACGTGCACAGAGAAATTGTGAGGGAAGATACATAGTTGAGATTTTCATTATTTTCTGAAACAGGAAAAGCTCTACTACGAAGCATTTAACATTGCCGCCCCCCTGAGATCTTCCTGAAATCAGAAACCTTTTGCCAGTCTTTCATGTTTTTTATATCTTTGTTATTGAGCTTATTTTGCCTAGCTTATTTTTTCTACAAACCTTTTTATTATAAAAGTAATATTTGTTGGCCTGATTTATTCTTAATTGTGTGTAGTAAGTTGAGTGAAGACAGAAACTGTACCTTATTTGTAAAACAATTTCAGGGCACCTAACAGCACAAACCTCGGAGTCAGACACACCTGAATTTGAATCTTGTCTCTGCTGCTGCTCCTCAGTTAAATATCAAGTCATTTTTTTTGTAGTGGTTGTTATATAATCTTGTTTAGACTCAATACACTCATCTTTAAAATTTAGATAATGTCTATTTCTCTTGGGGCAGTTGTGAATATTAAATGAGAAGATGTAGGAAACTGGTTAGCCCACAGTGCCTGGTACCCACAAGTATTCAGCCCACAGTAACTATTATTATGTATGTCTAGTTTATTTGAATCTCTACCATGTAGCACAGAAGGAAGTGCTCAGATCTTTGCTGAACAAATAATAGCTAAGATGAGAGAAGAAAATCATAAGAGGAATCCAAGGGCTGACACCCTTGGTTGACTATACCCTTTTTTTCCCCCTGTGACCTTAAGATTTGGAGTCCTAGGGGCTGCTATGGATGCTTGAGCTCTGCTTCCAGCTTCAAATGAGCCTTGTTGGAGGTGGGGTAGGAAGAAAGTATTGTCTGTTTGCACCAGGGCCTCCCTGGGAGTTCTGAGCTTCTCAGGGGAATTTCATTCCAATCTCCAGCTCCTTTGCCCACTCACCTGCCCTCCTGCCCCAATGCCTCTGGAAAGTTTTCTAGTGATGAGAACTTCCAGTGACTAACCTCCACCTTTGTAGGGTCACTGGGAGAGAGGGAACCTCTAAATACCATCTCCTGCATGAAGCATTTCTTGTTTCCCTGGTTGAAAAGAGTCTCTCCTGCAATTGCACATAGCACTTCTTGCCCTACTCTATGTTGTTTCCTGCTGTGAATTGTACATCTCTGAGAGCAAAGTCTAGGTCTGGTTTCTGTTTGATCAGCATAATGAGCTGTACATATGTTTCCAAGCAATGACAGGTAAATTGAATTCCAGGGAAGCAAGACTCAGGGCTGCAGCCTAGAGCTGAGCCCTGAGCCCCGATCTTCCCCCAAAGTCTGAGGTGCTACCCTGATCACCAGACCTTTAAGTTTATACACTTCTGCTCCCTATGGGAGAACACAGCCTCTGAGAAATTAGTAGCCTGAAGTTCATTGTTTAAGATTCATTGGAGAAAGCTCCCAACAATAGATTTCAAAAAGCTAGCAGGAATACAGAAGAAAAGCTTTATTTAGGGAAAAAGAAAGGTTTATTTAGTGAATAAGAATTTACAAGATGTTAACATCAGACTTTTTCCTCCCCATAAAGTTCATTTTTTACACCACCCTCCTATGTAATAACATAGGAGCATGGTGGAAATGCAATAACTATTACAGCTGGAAACAATCCAGAAGAATTCTGAGTCTATTAGCAGACAGCTTACTAAAACTTTGTTCTAGTAGTTATATAAAATTGATAATGCAATAATTTATTTGATCCTAAAGGTAACTACTATATTCAAAGCCATCCAACGTGATAAAAATTTGTGGAACATTACGTATTTTCATTCCTAGTTATCATTATGACAGTTTGCTAAAGTTCTTGGCTGAAAATAAATATTTTCTAGATATTATTCTAAGTTGTTAAACTAAATTTAGGTGAAATAACATCTCAAGAAAAGTTTGTCAACTGAATAATTTGCTTTCCTCACTTGGCATGGAAAAACAATTACCCTTTCAACTTCATCAGTGTCTCTGTTGAGACTTGGACATTTCAAAGCCTCAGTTCTGCTTGAAGAATGCCTAAGTGTCTCCTCTTGATTTCATGTGGCTTTTCACAAATTCAGTTAATTTCCTGAACCCCTGGGCCAGCCCGTCCCCTGTGATGGCACAGCAGGGTTGCACATACCAGTTCCGGTCACTGCAGAGCTTCTTCACGTTGAACATTCTGGTGATGTCCTCCGCAGTCAAAGCTCCAGGCACGTCTTGTTTGTTGGCTAATAGAACAACAGGCGCATTTTTAATGTGTTCATTCTTCAAAATGTGCTCAAACTGTCTCCGTGAGTCTTCCAGTCGCTGTTTATCTGTACTGTCCACAACATACACCAGCCCATCGGTGTTCTCACAGTAACAGCCCCAAACAGTTCTCATTTTCTCCTGTCCTCCAACATCCCAGACTGTGAGCAAAAGACTCCTTTCCAACTCGAGCATCTCCACATTGAAACCTATTGTAGGAGTGGTGGCAACATCCTCAGCAAGCTTTAATTTATAAAGGAGAGTAGACTTCCCAGCTGAGTCAAGTCCCAAAAGAAGAATTCGGGCTTGCTTGGTTCGGGGATTTTTTGAATTCAGCAAACCCATTTTAGCCTTTTTTCCCTCTCTTTAAATTCTCTTTCTTTCTTTCCTTCTTTCTTTTTCTTTTCTCCTTCCTTCTTTTCTTTTCTTTCTTCTAATGGCCAGTGTGTCCTTTCTGGATCTCACGTGAAAATGTTAGGAAGAAAGAAGAAAGCAAATGCTTCATGCTGTATTCTAAGAACAGGAACCTGCATATATTTATGTTGTAGCTTATCAACTTGATTATGGGCAAACAGTATTATCTGCAGTCCCAGCCAATCCTGAGGGATCTGCGGTGGGAGTAACCAGCCAATGCCATGGTGACTCAAAGAGGAAATTTTCTGTGAATGAGTAAGATTAGGAGAGGCCTGTCTGGCTGATGCTGCAGCTGTGTTTTCTTTCAGGTGCTAGAAATCTAAAGGAAATAGAAGGTTCAGACATGCAAAGGAGCATGGTTTAACAGCAGAATAAAAACTTTTCATTTTAATTAACTAACTTTTAACTTAAATTTAACTAAACTTTTTGTGTGACTTTTTGTAGAACTTCTCTAGGTATTCAACCATTCATATTATCCCAATTGTAAATAAGGAACCAGGCTTCTTAAGTCATGAGGAGAGAGTTATTCTCACACTCTGCCTGCAGTATCTTAAATCCCCCTTGTCCAAATTACTCAGTAGAAGACTTTAAACCACCCAAGGTTATCTGAGCCTTACTCCATAATCACATACAGAATCACTTTCTTTAATCTTCTAGGCAGAGAATATACACTACTACAGTCACAAAACCAAATATATGAGGGGGAATTTATAACACACTTTACATTAATGTAAATACATGTATTTATTTCTTCTGCTTCCCAAGACTCCACAAAATAATGGTAAAGGCATTAAAAGAACATCTAGGCAGGGTGCAGTGGCTCATGCCTGTAATCCCAACATTTTGGGAGGCCGAGGCAGGTGGCTCATCTGAGCACAGGAGTTCAAGATCAGCCTGGGTAACATCGTGAAACCCCATCTCTACTAAAAATCCAAAAAAATTATCTGGGCGTGGTGGCACGTGCCTGTAATCTCTGCTACTCAGGAGGCTGAGGCAGGAGAATCGTTTGAACCAGGGACTTGGAGGTCACAGCCTGGGCAACAGAGCAAGACTCCAACTCAAAAAAAATAAAAAGAACATGTAAGTTCATAACAAAACAGCAAGATAACCCAAAGATAATTCATGAGAGATTTTAACAAAATTCTGGAAAATGGAAAATAGATGGAAAAATGAGTGATAACTGATACAGCAGGATAAAGCCAAGGCTTGGAGTGCTGATGCACAGGAGTTAGACAAAAGGTGGCAGGTATGGCAGAAAGAAGCGGTAAAGCAAAGAAACTAAAAACAAAAGGTAACAAGAAGCCAAAATAAAGAACAGAAGACACACACACACACACACACACACACACACCCCTCTGCTGGGTATCTTCAGCAACTAGATGTTTATTCCCAGGTAAAACTGAAGAGTTCTTTATTAAAGAAAATAAATGATCTCAGAAAAAAGACCTCCAGGTTTTGACAGTTGGGAGTTTCTGACCGTAATGACTAATTCAACATGTAATTAATATGTAGCCAACCTGGCAATTGGCAAACTTCCTCACATACATAGAGTTCCCAGTCGGCTTTACAGTGCACAGGGAGGTTTCATTGGTGCTGATTCTGGGCCTGGTGAGTCATGCTGATTGGGGGCAAGGAGTGACACATTATCTTCCAGGAAGATTTGGACCTTTGTCAGAGTCCAGATGATGGGAGTCCTTCATGGAGGCTGCAGCTTTCTTTTCCTTCAGAATATTCCTTCTTGATGTGCTTCTTCCCTAGGAGTTTGGGCAGGAAGGACCCTGAAGAGTCTTGATACCTACTGTGTTTCAACTATAGAGTTCCCATCTCTGTTTAAAGGAGTTTCTTCATTTCTTAGGTCATGTGCAGGGGCTACCCGTCCAACATCAGCCAGTTTGATGACCTACCTCAGCTTCTCCCCAGCTTAAATTATTAGCGCCTTTCAATATGAATGAGAGAGAGACCAAGATAAAAATAAGAACTTTTAAGAAAGCTTAAACAGAGCTAATGAAGGGAACAGAAGAACATTTTCATTAAATTCTAATTACTATTTTTGTACAGATTTGAGAAGATACTACATCCATAAGACAAGATATGTATGGTATTAAAGAGACCACTCAGAGAATAAAAACAAAACTCCTAAAAATTAAAAAAGCTAATTTCAAAAAATTTTAAAGATCAGTAATACCTGTAGGTTGGCAGACAGTGTTGAAGGAATCTTTCAGAAAGTCGAAGATAGAAAATGTGGAAGAAAAGATAAGAAATATGGACGATCAACTCAGGAGTCTCATTTACAGGGCTCATTCCAGAGAGGAAAGAAAATATACACAAGAGGAAATTATCAAGAAACAATATGAGACCACTTCCCAAAGCTAAACGATGAACTTGCCAGATTGAAGGACTTCCCTCAATGCTTACCAACATGATTTTTAAAAGAGCTATACCAAGGCATTTTTTTTATTAAAATTAAAATTTTATTTTAAAAACTTAAGTAGTCTATTTTAGATACAGAAAGCACACGTATAAAGAAATTCTATAATCCTTTTTAAAGAATTAAGTTATTAACCGTCTCACTATATCTCAGAGGCCAAAGATACCATTTTCATTTTTTCATTGATTTATTCATCTACCCGTTCAGGAAATTATTGATTGCCCACTCTGTGCTAGATGCCGGGGAGGTCACAGGGATCAACTAGACTTGCCTTTAGATGGCTTTCATTGGGGAGAAGGTAAAAGACATGTGACCAAATAAAAATAAAATGCAAAGTCCAAAAATTATCAATGCTACAAGAAAAGAAAGGGTAGTATACTCTGGATATTCACAGACTCTTTTAATATGAAAGGCCTCAGGGAAATCTTCCTGGAGAAGGTTAAGCATCGAACCAGGTCTTGTAGAGACACAGTGAGGGCATACATAAAAAAAAAAAGCCTGTGAGAGCAAAGTCCCAGAAATGGGAAAATATAAGGATGTATGTATGGAAAACCAACTGTATATGGATATGTAGGAGTTTCTTCCATAAACATGTTATCTTATGAGAAAACCATAAGATAAATCTAGATTATAGGCCATGCTGCAAGACAACAGACTTAAACTCTTTAAGATATGTCCATGTCATGAAAGACAGAAGTGAAAAAAAGGATCACAGAGAAGAATGTTCTAAATAAAAGATATATGACTCCTAAATGCATTGTGTAAACTTGTATTGGCTCCTGTGTCAATAATAGTCATTAAGGAAATTATTATAGTAATTATGACAATTCAAGTTGGGGAAACTTGATTATGAACTGTATATTAGATGGTATTGTTTATCAATGATAAATTTATTGAAGGTGATGATGCTATTGTTATGTAGGAAGATGTTTTTATTTCAAGGAAATACAGGCTAAAGTACTTGGGTGTGATATCAGCAAGTTAATTTCAACTGGTTTAGCAAATACATGCACAAAGATATGCATGTGGGAGGGAGGGAGTGTGTGTCAATATGGCAATACTAGTTGGTGGCTCTAGGTCAGAGGTATTGAGTGTAGTATTTAGTATCTTTTACTAAAAATAGTAAAATAGTTCATTTTACTATTTTTAACTTTCCTCTAGATTTGAAATTTTTGAAAATAACATGTTGAAAAAAAGAATATAATTGAAATAAGCTAATAAAATTAGACTGCAGTCCATAGTAATACAGAAAAATAATTCAGCTTACTTAGGGGTAAGTCTGTACCTCCAAAGGTGAATTTAGGAACACTGACTGCACTACTAATTAAGCTCTTTCTCACCTCCATATTTTCAATAAATTAAAAATTTTAAAAAAAGTTAAACATTTATTTCATATTAAACTCAATGATTTGAGTGCTTTATGAGGTTTACTGTTAGTACTGGGGACATCTTTAAATGTAATGAGCATGATCATACATATACGCCTTCACTGTTTCCTGTCTGACCAATTATACCTTGTTTTCAAGGTAGCCAAACAAACCAGGGCTTAAATTCTGCATAAATATTATATTCACATAAGAATATGATTCGCTTCTGTGAAAAGAAATCAAATAATTTTTTTCAACACTGATTGTCATGAAGGAATCTACAAATGTTTCAACATCCTTTCTTATTGTCCCAAAACATTTATGGATTCACTTGTCCCAGCCAAACCTGAGGGAAGGCACGGTATTTGTTTTCTGTAAATCATTCTAAGATTACGCAAATAAAGGTAGACTTGTGAGAGAGTTACTGGCAGCTTCTGCGGTGTCACAGAAAATTTGTTTTAAAATACAGGAATGAAAGAAACATTTTCTTTAATTTCTTACCATGGAGGTGTGAGGCAAAAAGTCCTAAATTAGAAGCTCAACCATGTCCTGACCAAGTAAAAATACAGAAACTTATCTCTTGGAAGAAAGTGACAACTTATTCCATTATCTTTATTTTTCACAGATAAGAAAGAATCAGGATGTGGTTGTGTAAACTGCATAGCTTACAGAGACTTGGAACATCCCCTACTTTCTCTACAATACCTTTTTTTTTTTTGGTCTTTTTAAAAATAAATGTTTGGAAAATTGAAGTATAACACATATGTAGAAAAATGCCAAAATCATAAATGTACAGCTCAAAGAGTTAACGAAAATTGAAAACACCCATGTAACCTTCACTAAGGCCAGGATTAATTTTTAACTTTCCATTTTTTTGCAAGTAAAAATTCAAGACCTCAAGTATTTCCATACCCAGTAGTGAGAAATACGCTCTGTTCCTGAACAAGTCACTCTGTCCTAGTTGAGATTCTTTGAAGCTGCAAAGAATAATATATCCCAATCTACAAAGAATTTCCAAGTGCCATTTCCATCTGGCTGAACCAACACTTTCACCCACATCATCAAAGGTTTTCTTACTTTCACATTGGTAGATCATCGGATGTGAGTTCAAAGCTAGTTTCTGTCACTCACTAAATATTTAATACTTGTGATAATTATATAAAATAAATATGAAAAAAAGTTATCACAGAGCCTGTCCCATGGTTGATGGAAGTTTTCTCCCTCTCCTCTCACAATTTTTGTGTATTAGCTAACATTTTTAAATACCTGTGATTCTTAACCTTTTCCAGATGAGGAACAATTTGATGATTCCCAAAAAGTATTCCATTGGGAGAACAAAACTCCATGTGCTGGACCCTTTCCCTAACACCCCAACATTTTTGTCCAACCCACCCCCACTAAGATTAAGATGAACAGAGAGACAACATACCAGAGCAGCAGCCTGAGGGCTATGTCTGGAACTTGGGAGCAGCAGTTGCACTCCTTTGCCTCGGTGAAGATGGGGGATTTATTTAGAAACAGATGACTCAGATATCTTTGGACCTGGCTACCTGCGAAGCTTTCAGTAACCTGGGTGTCTACATAGTCAGCAGTAAGGGGCCCAAAAGAACTCGACTGTGCAACCTGACCACCATTAACCTAATTGGTTCCCTTTTTACTTCCATGAAATAATGATCCAAATGGTTCTGATAGGTCTCTATTTTTTACGGCTGCTCACCTCTCTTCAAACTCATGATAAATCTTTGATTATTCATTCAACATTTATTGAGTATACACTAAATGGCAAGCACTATCTGTCTTCTGTTTTCCGAATAACTGATGGTTTACCCTTTAAGAAGTAAGTAAAAGTTGAAATATTTTAAAATATTTTTAAAATGCTCTGTACACAGTATTCCAATTTTAGAAGAGAAATATTTTATTATAAAAGAATGAAACATTTTAAAATAATCTAAAACATTCAAAACTTAATGTGATTATGAGTCTCACTTTTCTCTTTGTTCATATACATATGTAACTTTCACATGCTTCATTCATTCAGTGCACTTCTATTGAGCATGTAATATGTCTGTGTATAATGCAAGACCCTGATAATTATCTGTATATAATCAAAACAGTCGTCATTTTCAAGGAACTAACAATCTAATGAAAGAGACCAACACTAACAATATGAATGTTGTTATAAATAAGGTAACAGGACTTAAGAGGAGGCTGCAAGTTAGTGTCAAGCCAGCATGGCTTATTATGGGGTGCTCACATCTTCTATCTGTCCAAACTGGGAGAGTTTTGAAAGTGGAAGGGGTACTAATAATAAGTACCCCACCAAACAGGTGTAAACAGGCCTAAGGAAATTAGGCTGTACGGTCATCTTAGACTAGACCACTCAGACTTGCCTGGCTTCCTGAGAGGAAGCTGGAGCTAGTTTCAGGATGAAAGAGCTTACGTGCTGCTTAGCTACTTTTCAAATATGTCCACTGTCACTCATTGACATTTTCCTTTCTAGTCCTTCTAAAGGATAAACTGAGAAACCAAAGTGTTAAAAGAATATAATGGGATAATAACATGTACTTGATACAGTTGTCATGACTTCCTGCTGACTCCAAAGGGAGCAGACAGCAAAAATGAGGGTTGTTAGGGTTAAGGTCATTTCACTTCTTTCTCTTCACCTTCATACCCTCCTCTGTCTCCTTGCATTTCTCCTTTTTCCCCAAGTCCTTTCAATTTATTTCTTTCCCCTTTCTTATTTTCTGTCTGGTTAGGTCAGGTCAGTAAAATGCTAGTGCTTGGAATAATTAGCATTATATTTTAAAGGATTAACCTATTATTACATATTACAGCCTAGATGAACATGTTTCTCACTTCACAAATTGGGTTTTGTTTTTGTTTGTTTTTTCACTTTCTGATTTTTTATAACCTGAGCCAACAGTAAATCTTTTCTTGAGGGCAATCAAGTTCCTTCCCACTAGCCTCTGTTCTCTCTGTCCCCAGCTCCAAATCACAGGGTTGTAGATGGAAGTTGTATCAACTCTCTCTGGCTGTTTGCACTGATTATCTTTAAAACTAAAACAATTCTGAACAAATTTGCAACATGGTCTGGTCAAGGAGCATCAAAATATAAACCAAGAGGCTTCAGAGTTTCAAGGTTTCTTCTTGAAATATAATGGTTGTCAATTTGATCATAAGAGAAAAGTTAATCTGCCATTTTTAATGTATTCTGATTAAATAAATTTGTTAAGAGTATGTAAGTAAAAGTAATTCTATTTTAATGAAAGCTAGAACTCACATAAACAGAAAATTATTCCCTTACTCTCTGATATATTATCTTTAAAAAGATTCATTCCTGTATGATAAGCATGAAAGTGAAAATAATGCCAAGAATAGATTAATGTGATTCAGTTCTCACTTCCACAAAGGATATGACAAAATACATGACGAAGTTCAATACTTGCGTAAATAATTAACCAGGTACTAATATACCCAGATGACAGGTTGTTGTTTTGGATTTGGTTTTGTTTTTGAGACAGGGCCTCTCTCTGTCACCCAGACTGGAGTGCAGTGGCATGATCATTACGCAATGCAGCCTCTACTTCCTGGGCTCAATCGATCCTCCTACCTCAGCCTCCCAAGTAGCTGAGACTACAGGCCCACTACCACATCTGTTTTTTTTTTTTTTTTCTTTTTTCATAGAGACAGGATTTTGTCATGTTGCCCGGGCTGGTCTCAAACACCTGAACTCAAGCGATTCTTCCATCTCTGCCTCCCAAAGTGCTGGGATTACCGGTGTTTTTGATAAGGAATTTCAAAAGGAAATTTTGAATAAGCAGAGATAAATGGGATGGTAGGGTGAGAGAGGAAAAGAAATGTTATGGCATTTAAAGTGACAGCAACACACTAAGTCAGGCCACCCAAGAGATAGAGAAGCCCTTTCAGACTCCCAGGCCCTGTCCCATTGCTGCAGGATATCAGGGTTGGCTTTCCAGGAATACCAATGAAGGGTCAGATGACATAAAATTACTTTCACAAGATATTCTGCTCTTGCACTTTTATTCTTCATTGGTATTCCTCTTATCTCCAGTAGTGCAACCTGCAATTATTTCAAATGCACAGCTAAAATTAATTCTAGCATGAGACATTTCAGGGTACAGATTAAATATTCCAAAAGTAAATCAGAGTCTCAAATTTAGTTTGATATAGGCTTGAAACTATACCAAGGTTGCTATACCAAACTGTCTAGGTTGAATTGGTCAAGCACAGACTCTGGAAGTCCTGGCTTCTGATCACAATTGTACTATTTTCTCTCTGTATAAACCTAGGCAAGTTATTTAATATCTCAACTTCTTGGCCAGGCATGGTGGCTCACGCCTGCAATCCTAGCACTTTGGAAGGCCAAGGCAGGCAGATCACGAGGTCAGAAGTTTGAGACCAGCCTGGGCAACATGATGAAACCCCATCTCTACTAAAAATACAAAAAATTAGCCAAACGTAGTACTGTGTGCCTGTAATCCCAGCTATTTGAGAGGCTGAGGCAGGAGAATTGTGTGAACCCAGGAGGTGGAGGTTGCAGTGAGCCAAGATTGCCCATTGCACTCTAGCCTGGGTGACAGAGAGAGACTCTGTCTCAAAAACAAAAACAAAAACAAAAAAACTCAAGTTATTTATCTATAAACTGAGAAATAATGTTATCTATCTCTCAGGGTTATTGTGAGGAATAAATGAGATATAACACAGCCAAGTACACAGCATTATGTTAGGCACTCAGTAAACAGCAGCTATTATGATTTTATTATTGGTCAGAGGAATAGCAGTAGGTTTATATTTGCAAGCCAAATCAGATTTATTATTAGCAAGTGTTTTGAAAGTCTACAGGGAGTCTACAGTTGTTTCTTGGCTCCATAGAAAAGACTACTATGCTCAAATGACAATGTCTGCTATGACTGTAGGAAGGAGCATAGTACCATATTTGCCATTTTCAATTGCTAGTATCAGACACAGCATGGTTCCCAAGCTTGTAATCCCTCCTCCCCATAGTTGAGGTCACCCGATCCTCTTTTAGAAGCTAAATGTAGTCTCAATCCTCACCTAAGACAACAAATACTTAAGCAGCTCCAATCCTCCTTCCTAAGACCCAGCACAGAGTCATCCTAACTATGAATCCAATCACAACATGGTATCCTAATTTTAACAACTAGACAATTGCCTTGTTTACTAAGTCCCAGTCCCTATTGCTAAACCTAGTTCTAGTAACTAGGCTTCTTCCACTCCAGCACCATCCTAAAATAGGTACCCTGATCTCACATTGGCCATAGCCTTTCCAGAATTAGTATCTCTAACCCTCAAAATCTAACTTTAGGATAAATCCCTGTTAACCATCGAAAACTTCTTGGTTGTTGAGTATGGACTTCTCATTATTGCTCACTCTTCTCAGTATTGTTTCTCACTGATGAAGAAACTCTGGTTTCTCCATCAGTTTGTTGTACACCAACCTTTAACTAAATACTTGGTAAGTGAAAAATATACATATAACTTTGCATGAAAATATCACAGAAATCTCAGTATGAAGTATAAATACCTAGAAAAAAGAAAGGTCTAAAGTTAACAGGAAGATATCATGCAACTTTCTCTTGAATCCAGTATTGAAAAATTTTATCTTTTAATTCCATGGGTTGACAGAAATCAAATTTATCCACTCAGAAAATGTCTTTATGCCATCAGTTAGGCAAATATTTATTAATTGCCATGAGCTAGCTTGTGCCAGTTACTAAGAGGATAGTAGGCATTGGGAGGGTAGTACGCTACTTAGAAAGTCCAGTGGAAAAATCTGACTCAGTTGCAGGTCAAGAAAGACTTTCCAGGGAGGTTTCATTGATGCTGATTATGGGCCTGGTAGTCATGCTGATTAGGGGCAAGAAGTGACCCATTATCCTCTAGGAAGATTTGGACCTTTGTCAGAGTCCAGATGTTGAGAGCCCTTCATGGAGGCTGCAGCTTTCTTTTCCTTCAGAATATTCCTTCTTGATGTGCTTCTTCCCTAGGAGTTTGGGCAGGAAGGACCCTGAAGAGTCTTGATACCTACTGTTTCAACTATAGAGTTCCCATCTCTGTTTAGAGGAGTTCCTTCATTTCTTAGATCATGTGCAGGGGGCTACCTGTCCAACATCAGCCAGTTTAATGACCTACCTCAGCTTCTCCCGAGCTTAAATTATTAGCTCCTTTCATTTCCCCAGATGTTTACTGATCATTTTAACCCCCACCCACTCACAAGTAGTCTCCAGAATCCTATGATTACAAGTTCACAATAGCCGATATCTGACATAGCCTACTAAAAGAAAACATAATTTCCCCTAAGAAAAGAGGAATGACTTAGCTTCTTAGTTGTAATCTAGAACACCAAATAAGTATATTTATAGTGTAATGATTTCACTAAATATTAATTTAAATAACATGCAGTGAGTTCAAAACTATAAGACAGTCATCCTAGAGTCCCAAGTCAGAGAGAAAGGCAAGTAAATGTGCAGATGACATGATTATCAAGGGAGAAACCCAGAGAATAGGATGACAAACTAAGAATTTGCATTGTGGCCAGCTGCAAGAACAGCTTACAAAGATAAGTAGCATTCCTCTTAGAGAAAAATCACTGAGAAAGATCCCATTCTCAGTAGCAATAAAACTACAAAATATCTAGGAATAAACTCAATAGTATATGCACAGTTTCTGTATGAAGAAAATAATAAATTTCTACTGCTGGTCTTAAATAAATAACCAAATAAAGGAAGACATATAGCATTACACAATGCCAATTTACTCCTAATTTAATCTATAAGTTAAATTCAGGGCCAATCAAAGGCAGTCGGTAACAAATATTTATGTAACATTTAATTATGAGTCAGTTGCTAAGCATTGGAGATATGGCGGTGAATGGCACAGAGTCCCTGCTCTCAAGTTCACATTCTAATACAAGGGAGGAGAAAGAAGAGAAGTATATAAACAAACAAGATAATTTCAGATGATAATGTGTTATGGAGAATAGATACTTGATGGAGACTGACAAAAGCACTGCAGTAGGGGTAGGGGATGGGACTCTATTTTAACTAGAGTGAATCAGAGAAAGCCTCCCAGAACAGGTAACATGTAAGGTCAAACCTGAATTATGCAAACAGGTCAGTCATGCAAATATCTGGGAAGCCCCACCATTCCAAGCAACAGGAGGAGCAAGGGCCCTAAATCAACCATGATAATAGCCAGCTAAAGAGATGGAATAAAGGGTCTATGGTTGGAATCTAGTTGAAAGGGAGAGCATTGGGGAAGATAAAGTAGATTAGCAGGGCTAATTGTGTAGAGATTCTAGGCCATGGTGAGGGGTGTGATTCTAGATTTAATTGTGAAGCTCTTGGGCAGTTGTAAGTAGGGAAGTGACATCATCTGAGGACCATGTTGGCTGCTGTGTGGCAAATGGGCTGGTGGGAGAGAGGGTAGGAAATGTGGAGGAAGTGGTACTGGTTAGAAGACTCTCGCAGTAGTCCTATCAGGATGATAGCAGCTTGAACTAAGGTAGCAGAGGAAGAGGAAGTCAGAATTGATCAGATTCAAGATACAATTTGGAGGCAGCAGCCACAGGACTTGCTAGCAGATTAAATGAAAGTGAAAGATAGAGCTTAAGGTAATTCACAGGGATTTTTGACTGAACAGTTGGGAGGATGGTGGTGCCATTTGCTGAGAAGAGGGAGAAGAGGACTTCAAGGAGAAAAGTCATAGTTAAAGGTAGTTCTTTAATAAAACTTGACAAGCTGTTTGAAATTTGACAAAAAATGAAAAAAAGAAACTAAAAACAGTCATGAAAAATAAGCAATAAAAAAATAGAGCAGAGTAAGAAGTGCAGAACAAGCATATACATACACATACATACACAATTACACATACAAACATATTTTCTGGTAACGGCAATATGTCCTTTTTCATTTTTATTTTTTAAAGGAATTATCTCTCCAGCTCTCCTTTGTAGGTAGAGACAGCCCTATCTTAAGGATGGCTGAGCAACAAGGCAATAGAAGGCTGGATTTTAATGACATCACAGCACCATCCCTAGACTATGTCCCCTTAGATTCTTCATGTAAGAACGAATAAAACCCCTAATTTGTTTAACACATTGGGGTTTTTTTAATTCCTTATTGCTTAAAAACAAACAAAATTCTTAACAAATAGGGAACTTCTAAGTCAAAATTGTTGGGAAAACTTATTGTGCATTTGGAACCAGACATACTGTTCATTTAAAAATTCTGGAGCGGTTAAAGATCTAAACCTAAGAAGACAGAAAAAAATTACCAGACCATCAACAGGGTGAGGTGACTACTAGTCATCAGTACTACTTACCAGATACATCTGGCTTGCTCCTTTTCTAGGCACACGGTGGGACTGCATTTCCTACCTCCTTGTGGCTAGATGGTGTCCTGCAACTGGTTCTGGCCAATGAGTTGTGAGTAGAAGTGGTAGATACACTTACAACACAGAGCATTTAACTGCCATGTAACACGCTTCAGAGCCCTCTTTCCTTTACGCCACAGTCACCAGCAATGTTTGCTGTAGTGGCTGCTCCATCAGCCTGGGTCCCAGAGTAAGGAAACAGGATGCAGAGCTTTTAGTCAACTCACAGTGGACAGGCAGCATGAATATAAAAATAAACAGTTCTTATTATGAGCTACCAAGACTCTAAGTTTGTTTGTTACTATTGCACCAGCCCAGAGTCGGGTAAAATAATGTCCCCAAATTATATAATGCTGTACAGCAGATAAAAATAATAAGATAGATATCCATGTACTCATGTGGAAAGCATGCTAAGAGGCATTATTAAGGGGGAAAAAAGCAAATTCGAAAATAAGACTGTTGGTCTAATACCATTTATGTTAACTCCCATCTCACAAAACAAACTATAAGCTTCTACAGATATATGTATGGGTTTTTTTGTTTGTTTTGTTTTTTTGAGATGGAATTTCATTCTTGTTGCCAAGGCTGGAGCGCAGAGGTGCAATCTCGACTCACTGCAACCTCTGCCTCCTGGGTTCAAGTGATTCTCCTGCTCAGCCTCCTGAGTAGCTGAGATTACAGGTGTTCACCACCACACAAGGCTAATTTTTGTATTTTTAGTAGAGACAGGGTTTTGCCATGTTGGCCAGGCTGGTCTCGAACTCCTGACCTCAGGTGATCTGCCCCCGTCGGCCTCCCAAAGTGCTGGGATTACAGGCATGAGCCACCAAGCCCAACCAGATATATGTATGTTAATGCATAGAGATAATCTAGAAAGGTACACATAAAACTGGTAAGAATGGTTACCACTAGGGGAGGTTTGGTTAAAAGAAGATTTTTTAATTTATCTGTATTCTTTGAATTTTTTAACTTAAAAAAAGCAAAATATTACACATATGAAATTATATAAAATATATATACATTTTAAAGAAGAGAAATAAAACTTCAAATAATCACAAGTATATATCTACCAACCAGATGAAGAAATAGAACATCACCAGTACCACTGATGACCTTTCCATGGCCTTAAATTATAGCATCCCTTCCTTTTTCCCTGAGAGATAACTACTAACCTGAAGCTAGTGTTACTTGTTTCTTACTCTTGGTTTTAGTGGTTTTGTATAGGAATCTCTCTCTCACACACACACACACACACACACACACACACACACACACGCACACACTTTTAGGCAATATATTACTTGACTGTTTTTTAATTTATATAAGTGAATTCATTTACAATTCCTTTTTTGATTAAAAAGTACATTTCTCTTAGTAATCCGTAATATTGCATGTAGATTTAGGTTATTCATTTTCACTTTAGAATATTATTTCATTATTTAGTCATCCTAGTGTTAATGAATATTTAGACCCTTTCCAGATGTTTTGCTGTTCTGAATAATGCTGTTATGAATATTCTTGTACATGTACCCTACTACACATTTTCAAATTTCTTTATTATATACACACATCCAGGAGGGGATGCTGGGTCAGAGGGTGTATACTTACCCAATTTTCCTAGGTAATCCCAACTGTCTTCCAAAAAGGTTGTACCAATTTATGTTCTAAAGCAATGTATAAAAGTTCCCTTGCTTCATATCTTCATCAATACATGGTATTGTCAAACTTTTAAATTGTTCCCATCCTAATGGATGTAAAATTATATGACATCTTTTGGTTTTAGTTTGCATTTTCCTGATTACTAATTGAAGCTGAGAATTTTTTAAAGATTTATTGGCCACTCATATTTCCCCTCTGTGAAATATCTTTTCCTGTCTTTAGCACATTTTTCTGTTAGATTCTTTCTTGTTTTATTATTGATGTATGTGAGTCATCTGTGTGTGTGTGTGTGTGTGTGTGTGCGTGTTAAATACTAATCCTTTGTTGGTTATGTTTCAGATATCTCCTTTCAATTTGTAACTTGTCATTTCACTGCTTTTATGGTATCTTTGAATGACAAAATTATTAATTTTAATGAATTCAAATTTATCCAACCTTCTTTTATGATTTTCTTTATAGAAATCCTTCCCTGCCCTGAGGCCATAAAGATATTCTCCTGGTTCTTCTAAAAGTTTTTAAAATTTGCTTTCACATTTAAACCAACCTAATTGTGTGCATGGTGTGAGTGAAGTTGGAATTGACTTTGAATTTTTCTATGGAAAATCAATTTCATTAGTATCTTTCTCCATTCATCTGCAATGCCAATTCTGTTCTATATCAAATTTCCTTGTATGCATGAACCTATGTCTATAAGTCTGTTCTATGAGTCTGTCTATCCCTGTATGAATACCATACTGTATTAATTGTCTAACTTAATATAATTCTTGATATCTGCACTAAAAACCCCACTACCCTTGTTTTTCTTTAGTAATATCTTCTTCTCAGCCTTTCACTTGTTCATGAAAATTTTAGAGCAAGATAGTCAGTTTCCACTAAAACAAAAATGGTTAGGATTTGGATTAAGTTTCCATTGAATCCATAGATTAATTGAGAAGAATTGATATCTTTATAATATTGATGACTCCTATACATGATATGTTTCTCCAATTACTTTGTTATATTATTCTTAAAATACAAAATATTTTATAATTATCTTTATTTAATATATTGTGATAGTTTTAAGATTCTTCCCCAAATGTTTTTCAAACGTTTTTTAAATTTCTGGCAATCTTTACATTTTTGTTGCTATTGTGCATCTGTAGTAGTCAGCCTCCAAAATATCTCCCAGTAATCCTTGCTTCCTGGTATTCACACTGGTAAGTCTCCTCTCACACTGAATAGGGCTGACCTGTGTAACCATGGAAATGACAGAGTGTGACTGCTAAGTTTAAGCCATAAAAGAAACTGTGGTTTCTGCTTTGTTCTCTCTTGGATCCCTTGCTCTGGGGGAAGCCAGCTGCTGCATTATAAGGACACTTAGCCTAGCCTACAAAGAAGCCCATGAGGGAAGGAACTGGGGCCTCCCATGAACAGCCAGGATTTGTTTGCTATCCAGGTAGATGATTCATCCTAGAAGCTGATCCTCTAGTCTCAGTCAAGCCATCAGATGACTACAGCCTGAGCTGACATCCTACCAGAGACCCTGAACCTGACAAGCCAGCTAAGCCATTCCTGAATTCCTGGCCCTGTATGAGCTGATAAATTGTTATTATTGTTGTATACAACTAACTTTTAGGGTAATTTGTTATGAAGCAATAGCAAACAAATACAATATCATATATTTTTCTTAAATTAAAATTTCTTACTTTTTAGGCTGTCGTGTGTAAAAGCAAAAGACTTTTGAATATTGATCACCAGTAACCTTAGTGTCTTAGTCAATTCAGACTGCTATAACGAAGTACCATAGACTAGGTGGCTTATAAATAACAGAAATTTATTTCTCTCCATTTTGGAGCTAGAAATCTGACTTCAGGGTACCAGAATGGTCAAGCTGACCCATAGAATTAATCATCACACTCACTGAAAGGGTCATCCTTCAAGGCACCCTATTTGAGCTTCTGTCTTGCCTGAGGCCCAGACTTTATCTTCATCCTTGGTGAAATGGTCCCACTAAAACACAGGCCAGTAGCCACTAAAGAGTTCATAAACCTACTCAGGGCTCCACCTATTTTATTTTAATTTTTTTCCTAGCCTCTGAAAAAGTCCCTTAATTTCCCACCAGCTCAGCCTCAGGCCGACATTTTAAAAAAAGGTTTTATTGGGTTTTTGCTTGTTTGTTTACCTTAATATTCATACCACATTTTTTCCCTGTGGTTTTCTTTTTAATTATCTTAAGTCTTATGATCACATGTAATTTTAAAATTTGTGTATATCTCCTCTACTTTAATCCTTTAAAGTTGGCAAAACACCATTCCCAATCACAAATACACAGCAGTTCTACAGTTTTATGTTTCTGAATGACTGTTTAAAGACAATCCTAAATTATAACTTAGTTTGACTTAGACTGCAAAGAACTCAAGAGTGAAGTTTAAGTTGCTACTATTTTAAAAGCATGTGACCTTATAGATCACCTATAAAATGTGAGAAATGTTAAATAATCTTCGATATTACATATAAACCACACGAAATTGCCTTTCAATAAGTAAAAGGAGCCATTTTAAATACAGAGAATTCTAATTAGATTGGCATGGTTAAGGCCAAAAATATAAAGGAGACATTGCTACCTTATTTATCTCCAGCCTTTGCCTTTAAGAGGCAAATGAACACAAAGCACAGGGGAATTTTGCTTGGTTCTGAGACAGTGAATAAATTTCCCCAGTATTTAAATATATCCACATAACCAGTTATACAAATTTAAATATAAAACCAATCTCCAGTAAGTTTTATATAGCACTCACTATCTTTCTGAAAAGTTTAACATTACTAATGAAGTCTAATCATATCTTTAGAAGGGGTAAACAGTGATAGCATTTACTGAATTTGAATTACTATTAAAATTCAAAAACTGAACGTATTCATTTAATCACAAACCATTCTTAGTTTTAAATCAGCACTGCCCACCAAAATATTCTGTCATTTGTGATCTGAATTCTGGTGTATGAGATCTATTAAAGTATGGTACACATAAAAAAGTCATGAGACAATTTGTTTCATAATAAATAAGGCAGTGGCCAATTATTACTCATTAGTAGCTTTTTTGATATAAGCTATTAAGTCTTCCCTTTCTC
>CAUYLG010004709.1:0-10593 GCA_963573385.1 Cacajao melanocephalus
GACTTTCAGATTGGGTCTGAGTGGACGTCCGGCTTGTTGGTGATGAAGTTTTTTCTGTTTCTTAGTTTTCCTTTGGCGGATGCCCTTTCCCCACAGAGCTAGGCCTTCCCAGGTTCAGCTGTGCTTACTGTGAAACTCTCAGTCCTCAGCGCTTCCAACTGCTGTTCTTCTTGTGGGGATGGGACCAGCTGAGCCCGACTCAAGGGGCACCCAGTCGCATATACTCTGCACTGAGAAGCGCTACGCCACGTCGGGGCACCGGCAAAACAGCCACGCTGGCCAAAAGAGTTGGCTGGCAACCCTTGTGGCTCCTCCGCCGGGAATTTCCCAGTTTGTGGGCCACAGAAATTCGTCTGAAATTGCGGCGTCCACTCGCTCTCTGCACTTTCACTGGGAGCTAAAATCCTGAGCTGTTGTTAATTGTCCATCTTGGATCTCTCCGCCCGGTGATGAAGTTTTTTCTGTTTCTTAGTTTTCCTTTGGCAGATGCCCCTTCCCCGCAGAGCTGGACCTTCCCGATTCAGCTGTGCTTACTGTGAAACTCTCAGTCCTCAGCGCTTCCAATTGCTGTTCTCCTTGTGGGGATGGGACCAGCCAAGCCAGACTCGGAGGGCACCCCATCCCGTATACTCCGCGCCGAGAAGCGCCTTGCCGGGGCGCCGGCAAAACAGCCGTGCCGGCCAAAAATGTCGCGCTGGCGACCCGTGTGGCTCCTCCACCGGAAATCTCCCAGTCTGTGGGCAACAAAAATTCATCTGAAAGTGCAGTGTCCACTCACTCTCTGCACTTTCACTGGGAGCTACAATCCTGAGCTGTTGTTAATCGGCCATCTTGGATCTCTCCTTATGCAAAGTTCGGGATTGTTTTCTTTATTTCTTTTTAGGATTGACTCTCCTCTGAATTTCTTTTTTTTTTCCTTTTCTTTTCTTTCTTTCTTTTTTTTTTTTGAGAACAAAATCTTGCTCTGTTGCCCAGGCTGGAATGCAGAGGCATGATCAGTCAGCCTCGACCTCCTAGGCTCAAGCAATCCTGGTGCCTTTGCCACCCAAGTAGCTGGAACTACAGGCACATGCCACCACACCTGGCTAATTTTTTTGATTATTAGAAGAGATGAGGTCTTGATGTTGCCCAGGCTGGTCTTGAACTCCTGAGCTCAAGTGATCCTTCTGCCTCAGGTTCCAAAAGTGCTGTGATTACGGGCATTAGCCACCTTGTCTGGCCTCTGAATTCTTAAGTAGGCAACTTCATGTTCCAATATGAAAATAAGCTGCTGATTATCTTAAATTCTTCATTAACAAGGCAAGAAGTCAGAACAAAAGACATTATTTTATCAACAATGCAGCTCCTTCAGTGTTGGATATTCTGATTTGAATATGGGGAATTTTTTTTTTTAAATGCTCTATGGTGTTTGCTATGTACTGGAAGACAAACATAATTATTATAATTTTCAGTGAAAACTGTATTTGAAATCAGGAATCTGATTAAAAATTGTTTTTCATCATAACATGGTGAAAACCACAGACCTTCTGGAAAACAGTATACTGAGTTAATCATGCCACATTAATAACAATTATGGATTTATATATATATATATAATCGTGCAAAATATAATGTATACTTTGCACTCATGTTGTGTCTATATAGAACTGTCATGTTATTTATTTTTTTTCCAAATTTAAGTGGTAAACTATCTTTAAAGGCATAAAGAAATTTCTGTCAATGAAAACATCCCAAAATTTTATTCATTTGATGATCTACATACCAACGGTTTGGTTTTGAATTTTTTGATGTTATAATGGTTTGAAAGTAATATGCATTTACTAAAAGCTATATTTCAGATTTGCAATTTTGATTTTTTCTTGGGCTAGCAATATGCCCTGTGATACTCTCTCATGCTGAGCAACAGCAGTGAGCCACTACTTCCAGTCTGCCACACAATCACAGGGATAAACAACAGATATATTCTACAGTGCGCTATGTTGCCAGATGATTTTCTCCATCTTTAGGTTAATACAATTGTTCTAAGCACATTTAAGATAAATTAGGTGGAGCTATGATGTTCAGTAGGTTAGATATATTAAATGCTTTTTCAACATAACAATGTTTTTAACTTATTATGGATTTGTCAGGATGCAGCCCCACTGTAAGTTAAGGAGCATTTGTATATCCTTATTGCATCTCTACCACATGCTGCTGAAAAAGACTAAGTATCTGCTAGCAGACCTTTTTGCTAGTAAAGGCAGAAACAGAGAACAAACCAGTAAACAAATTGAGTAAGACAACTTCAGATTATAAATTCCATGACCGAAATAATGTAGGGAGATGGGATAAAAAGAGACTGCAGGAATGGGAGGTAGTTGGTTTTGGTGGGGAGACACAGTTTTTCTGAAAAGAGAGCACTCTAGAGAAGATGAGAAGGAAAAAAAAAGGAGAAATGGTCATGTCAAGATTTGGGAAAAGGACTCATCTGCACAGGAGAATGAATAAGAGCACAAATCTCTAGGCATCAATGACCTTGGCACATTCAACACAAATGAATTTGGTGTTGCTGGAATTAAGCAAATAAAAAGAATGGTAGGAGTTGAGACCAGAGTAATGCAGGGATCAGTTGATGCAAGGATCTGTAGACCATGGAGAGCAGTTTGAATTTTAAGTATAATCAGAAGCCACTGGAGGGTTTTAGGCTCATCTGTGGAAATGAAATGATATAAGCTGTATGGTCAAAAGAAAATTGTTGACCGTTGAACAGAGAATGAATGCAAGGACCAAGAGTGGATGTAGTTAGAGCTGATGGTGGCTTTGATGAGGCTAGGCTTCTATTTTTGGTCCATAGATCTTACAAAGTGACAGGTTGCCCAAATAATGTGCAGCAAAATCAATGAATGAAAAAAGCAAGGAGCATATGTGATTTACCGGGCGTACTAGTGCTTTACTAAATGAACTTCATGACTTCCCTTTGAGGTAAACTTTTGAATATTCCATTTGGAAGGTGACTTAGAAATAATTATCAAACTTGTTTTTACAGGAAGATAAGAGAAGGTAAATTCATTTAAAACAGACAAATTAAAAAGACTTCTACCACTTTGTTGGTAGGGAGTTGTATTTTTCACCTGAAATGACTGAAAAAAAATATTTTTACAGGAAATTGATTTAACTGAAGCTATTGTTAGTCACTGCAAATATGTTTGGTTCATGCCACAGTTCCTAGAAATTTATACATGGGTTCAGAGTGTTGTTCAGGCGCCAGAAAATAAACCTCCAAGCTATTTACTACCTCCATGATATATAAAGTTTGCAGCTTTGATTTTGTGTGATTATGTTCAGCAATGGTGACCTTTAGAGGCAACAATATTGAGGTGTAATGAGGAGATGTTTGATCACTGGTATACAATGAAGAGTTGGTGCTACTTCCCCATTTCTTCCTGGAATTTGTGAAATTCAACTGACAGGCTTTAACCTTTAGACTGCTGAAGTTATAAAATGTATAGGGATTTAGGCTGTTTATACAACACATTAGATATATGAAATTTTTAGACAGTGTAGCTTCCTTTATCATCTGGTAAAATGATTTTGTATATTTAATAATATCAGTCACCGGTAACCATGACAGGCTGCACTCGGGCATATCATGAAGTATATGAAGTATAGGTTGATGAAAATAGGAGTGGGGGCCATCATGTAAAATAAATAGACAGTGGGCATTCTCCCCAGGCCAGGCATTTTCAAAACAGATGGATAATACGCCTCTACTTCTGTTTCCTTTCCACCCAGGGTAGCACAGAAGCTATTAAGAAATGAACTGTGAGTCTTGCTTGCTAAAAATTCCCTTGAACTCGAGTATGTTTTAAATAAAGGAAAGGTAGGAATGAGGTGCTAATGGATTAGAGGCTGTGATTACCAGCTTCCTTTGGAGGTATAATGGCTGATGGGAATGTTGGTGAGGGAGAAAGGAAACCAGTGAGAACAGAAGCTCAGGATCTGTGGCCCCACTGTTGATTGAATGATTCATAGCAGTGTAAGAGCCCCCAAATAAATTATTCCTAGTTCTTTTTTATAAATCATTTTACTAATTTGCTGATTTCTTGGCTGATGCAATAAGGACTAATGACAAAGCAACAAGCTTTTCCTGATTAACTATAGGATTTTGATCCTCTAGGTAAGAAAATACAGTGTACAGTCCTCTATTGGTATCCATGGAGGATTCGTTCCAGGACCTCCCTTGGTTACCAAAATCTGCAGATAATCACTCAAGTGCTGCCTGATATAAAATGGCATAGTATTTAGATGTAATGTAACTTATATTCTTTTGTATACTTAAACTCATCTCTAGGTTACTTATAATACCTAATATAATGTTAATCCTATGTAAATAGTTGTTACACTCTATTGTTCAGAGAATGATAACAAGAAAAAAGTCTGTACATGTTCAGTATAGGCACAATTTTATTTAGAATATATTCTATTTGTGGTTGGTTGAATCCACAAATGCAGAGCCCACAGTTATGGAGGGGGGCAACTGTGTAGAACAGTGTGTCTGATTTCCAAATAAGCTTATGATTAGAAGCATATGTATTAGTGATAGGAATCTAACTTGTAGAGAGAATTTATCTTAGGTATTAGTTTAAAAACATATATATAAAAGAAATAGAGAATTAAATACAGAATCTATTTCTGGGCATTTATGTAAATAAGAAATTTCCACCAAAATGGAACGTTCATGCCCCTTGCCTAGTTGATAATACCATGGCAACAAAATGCATTTATTAAATGCCAAGTTACATTGGAAGATTCCAGAGATGAGTCAACAAGCATGATCATTGGCTTCTATGACCTTGTTCTTTTGAAGACAAGTTCTAATCTTATTGCTTTTTGTATCCTTTTTTTGCACAGAACCTGGAAGATAGACACCAAGTAAATTTATACTGAATGAATAAAGGAATGATTGAAGATTAACATTACCAAAGAAAAATAAAATGCCTTAACAAATAACATGATTAAAGAATTGATATTTTGTATTCCATACAGAAAAAAGAGGACAATATGAATAATGTAGCATGTTTCCTCAAGAAAATCAAGTTCATTGAATGTTTACAAAAGCTGGAGCCAAGCAGATACTTTGAAATGTAGTTCAGTTGGGTCAGAAAATGTTGGCAAACATTTAGGATTCAGGGATGTGAAATTCAAAAGTGTAGTTAGAAGAAAGACTTGGTGATATGTAGTCTTAAGGTGTTTTCTTTGAGTATTTTGCACATCCTTGTATTCAAGCCCTTTTAAAAGGCATAGGTTTTTGAAGTCCCATATAAAATAAAAGAACTCACTGCCAAATCTTGAGGTGTTTTTCTGTATATTTCCAATATTAGTATCAGACAATAGTAATATCTGATATTTAGAATGTGAATGTTTTCAGAGTAGTTATTCCTCTCTTCTCCTGAGAGACCTGAGAATCAACTGGTGAGAAAGAGCCTCAAAAATTGTCTTGATGGGAATGTTGGTTTCCCCATGATTCTAGGCAGAATATATTCCACCCATCAGGAAAATGGCTGGTTATCCTACCGTGATGAATATCTTATAGTCTTACAAGTAAGACTATACTTACAAACTACAAAATCCCATGAGGCTTTTCTTCTCTGTCTCCAATTATATACCCACTTTGTATTATTGTCTGGATTAGCGGCTTTCAAACTGTACTGTGAGGACAGGACCAATCAAACTCTCTATAGGTGCTTAAGCAGTGGGGTTTGAAAGCGTAGTGAGTGAGACGAGCTTCCCTTGACTTTCTTTAGATAGAGAAGTTCTACCTGATAAGATTGCATTTGACAAAAAAACCTCTGGTGCTGAAATAAAAGTTGGAACCTATGAGTACATAAAGAAATACCCATTTTGGTTCAGTTTGGAGGCTGAGAGGTATAGGCAGAGGTATTTTTTTTATAGACTATTCCCTATAACTTCATTTTTCTTCAACTGGAATTCTATTAAATTTTCACTTTTACTTTAAATATTAAATATTTTGAAAGTTCAGAGGATATAGCAATAGCAAGGCTTGATTACAGTTTGAAGATGGTATATAATTTGGAGGGTCCTCTTAAGAAATATAATACAGAACTCTGAATACTGAATTCCCAGGACCTCTGCTAGATCCTCGGAAGGGGTCCATGTAACTGAGGGGCCTGAATCTTCATTGGCTTCATAGCAAAGCCTACTTCAAATGAGACATGCAGAAAGAAAAAGTGTTAATATCAGTGAGTGCTTTTTAACTTGCATTTCATTTATTTAAGTTCCAGAAAAGCAGAAGGACAGTTGTGCAAAAGTAACCAGATTTAAATTATTTTTTAAAACTGAAGATTAGAAGAGGATATTTATTAAAAATGAAATATACATTTTAAATGACCGCAAGTTATGAAGTCTTCATTACTTAAGTAATTACATAAAGGAGATGAGGAAATGTTGAAATGGCGTTGAATAATAATGAGAACAGGAGCAAATCTAAGTGTTGTGTGGTATGACTCATTATGAGGCCTGATTCAAGGTATAATAGGATTAGAATTCACTGAAGTAAGGGCAGGCAAAACAGATCCTGGAACCCACTCCATGACTCTCTAACATGATGCAAGTGTCCAAATTCAGTGTCTTTGGAACTTCAATGTCTGAGCCTTTTATACTGTTACTAGAAATTATTTTTAAAATTCAGAATTTTCTTATCTAAATGAGATAAAATCTAGAATTGTGTTACATTGTAAGCATTTGAGAGCCCAGGGTAGCTAATTTTATTTATAATTATGGTTGGTGAAAAATCTTGTTCTTTTATTATTTTAAATTAATATTCAATGAGTACTTAGTATGTACCAGACACTTTACATACATGATTTCATTTCATCCTCACATTAGTTAATGAGATAGGTTGTTTTAACATTCCACATTGTAGATAAGAAAACTGAGGAATTTCAATGGTATTTGCCCAGGGTCACCAGGCTTGAGTGTGGTGGTGATGGAATTTTTACTTAGGCTGTCTGACTTTAGTGACTATATCGTTAGCTATGATGCCATATTAATAAGAAGGCAATTATTAATAAGTAATGTATTTGCTTGAGCTGCCATAACAAAATATTACAGACTGGTTGGCTCGAACAACAGAAATTTATTTGCTGCCAGTTTGGGAGACTAGAGGTTCAAGATCAAAATGCCATGCGGACTAGTATCTGGTGGGTGCTTTCCCCTTGGGTCCAAGATGGCTGCCTTCTCACTCCATGCTCACATGGTATTCTTCGCGCAAGAAGAGAGAGCAAATGAGCTCTCTGGTATCTCTTCTTATAAGGACACTAATCCTATTGAATCAGGCCCCTATTCTTGTGGCCTTATTTAATCTTAATTACTTCCTTGGAGACCCCATCTCCAACTATAGCCACACTGAGAGTTAGGGCTTCAATATATGAGTCTTGAGAAGGATACAATAGTTCAGTCCATAACAGATAACTCTCCTTACTTTTCATAATAGAGCTATTCTTCAAGTTAATTACATCTTGGTCTATGTATAAGAATGACCATTTACACATTGCTTTCTTCCTCTGACTCACATGGAAGCTGCTTCTAACTTCATCCAACCATTCCCTTGAGAGAGTATCTCCACTGTCCAGGCACCGGGCCCCACCTGCTGACTGCTGGGGAGACTGACTATGTGATCTTCTCAACCAGTCCCAGTTTCTTATATCTTTCTCTGCATGGAGCAAGAAGAGACCTGGAGCCTGAAGGACTCTCTTTTCACCTATTTTCCTTTATCTTTCATTTCTCACACTTTTGATATTTCTACTTCAGATAATGGTTCTGATATGTACTCAATATTCTAATCCATCTTCTCCTTCGCTGTGCTTCTTGTCTACTTAGCTGTTTTCTTTCTTTTTTTTTTTTTTTGTTGTTGTTGTGGTTGTTGTTGTTTTGAGATGGAGTCTCACTCTATTGCCCAGGCTGGAGTGCAGTGGTCCAATCTTGGCTCACTGCAACCTCTGCCTCCCGGGTTCTAGCAATTCCTCTGCCCTAGCCTCTTGATTAGCTGGGATTACAGATGCCTGCCACCATGCCCAGCTAATTTTTTGTATTTTTAGTAGAGGCGGGGCTTCACCATCTTGGCCAGGCTGGTCTTGAACTACTGACCTCGTGATCCACCTGCCTAGCCTCCCATAGTGCTGGGATTACAGGTGTGAGCTACTGTGCCTGGCCAGCTCTTTTTTTTTTTAAAGAAAAAATATTTCCCATGTTCATTTTACCTGTGAATAGTAAAAGAATCAACACAAATCAAAACAAAATAAAACCTTGCTATTAATCATGATGGACAAATGAATGGGCTTTACTCAGGATAAGCCTGCTTCAAGGAAAAATAAAACCTCAGATTTAGATAAAAATCTTCAAACAAGAATGACTCAGGATGATTTTACTTCATAGACTGAGTGGCAATTCCTGTGGTTTTCAAGTAACTAGCAAAGGTTGCTATCAGTGGAAATGCCAACAACAAACACAAAGGTAGGATCCAAGGTCCTGAGTCACATAAACGGGTAGTAGTTTCACTTGTTTGTCCATTAAATGGGAATGTTGAACTAAACGACTAAAGGTCCCTCTAGGTTTAAAACCTAATGTTATTCAGTGAGGTAGACCTCACACCAGGCTTTTCTTGCTCTATGCTTTCTCTCCCTACCACGTTCATTTTTGTAGGGGAAATTCTTGGAGTAAGTGTTGTAGTTGCCCAGGAAGCCCTGGCTTCAAAGGCTGGGAGTGGGGCAAATGAAGAGGAGGGAATGAAGTTGAAAACCTCAACAGTTTCTCCCAATCCCCTCAGAACATTTTGGCCTTGTTGCCATTCATTTGCCTTTTGATACAGTCTCCTCTCTTGTATCCTGTGAAAACAAGCATCTTGGTTCTGTTTGAGCATTCTCTCTGCTTTCTCAAGAGCTCATCTTCCTCCCCTTACCTCTTAAAAGAGGAAAATCCCCAGAGCTCTATCCTTAGGTTTATGTTTTCTCTTGCATACTCGTACACTAAACTTGGCGCCTTCATGTTCTCAAGTGAGAGTGCTAATGTGAGGTTTTTAACTTGTGGGCTGATGTCAATCTCTGCCCATAACTCTCCTCCCAGTCACCAAGTTATTAAACACAAACGGTCATCCTAAAGCTCAGCCCTCCACCCTTACATATCTTTACAACCAGCCAGGTAGTAAATCCTGTCATTTTAACTCTGAAATGCCATTTAAACCTCTTGCTCCTTATCCTAACTCTTATTAGGTCCAAGGAGCCTCATAAGTACTGTGCAAAGTATTTCTGAATAATATGTGACCACCAGGAGAATCTCCTCCAAACTGCTATGATCACGTGAGTCCCCTTCTCATGAGCTGTCACTGGTATCTGAACCCTGCTTCTAAGTACAGCCTTATGCATGGCTTTGGAGGCTAACCACAAACTGACTCCAAGCCAACTTTCTAGAGGCCCATCTTGCGTTTCTCCCTCACCCAGCCCATCCACTTCTCCCTTACCCAGCAACACAGACTCCGTGCCGTGCTTCAGACAAGCCCACTGCTTTGCTACTAGCGGTCATTTATGCTATTCCCTGCACCCAGAACAACAGTCACTTGTTCATAAAATTCAGCTCAAATCACATTTTCTTCTTGGATATACTTCAGCTACTCAATTCCCAAATTCTCTCTCATCTTTTGGATTTTCTATAGCTCTTAACATTTTCTCCCAATCAACAGAGTAATTTACATCCAGTGCAGAATATCTAGAAAATAGAGAAAATCAGTGGAAACACACAAACTTTTAAAAGAAAAATACTGCTAACATTTGGATATATATGTAGTTCCAGGATTTTCCCATTTGTGTTTTTATGCAGAAGTAACATAATATGTATTCTAATTTTTAATCAGATTTTACTACTTTTATATATATTTGTAACATTTTTCTTATCAAAAGATGTTGTTTAACAATATGACATTTAGTAACCCATTAGTCTTTAAAAATTCTCTTAAAGTCAACATTTACAACATTCTACTTTGGACTCTGATTTGATTCCAGGTCTATTTTAGGTACTAAAGTTTCAATTTTTTTTTTAACTTTAGAAACCGTTCAACAAGGTATTTCAAATACCTCCTAGAGAGTCTTAGTCCCAGAAGGAGAATATAGGGGTGTTCACCCTTGTGATCAACCAATAAGCATAACTATCTTAAAAAAATGGAAGTCTTTAGAAAAGTTACCTGCATGGATCTGCCTACTGGGTGCCTTGCTCCTCTCTCTAGCATAAATATTTTGGCCACTGTATTGTCCTAAGTCTTCCCCTTATAACTTTCCAAGTTCAGAATTTTTTTTTTTTTTTTAAAGAAAGAAAAAGAGAGGAAAGAAAGTGAGAGTGAAAGAAAGAAAAAAAAAGAATGTACGAGAGAAAGAAAGAGGAAGAGAAAGAGGGAGAGAGAACGGAATTCTTGTTCTATTGCCCAGGCTAGAATGCAGTCTAAAAATGGGTATTAAAAACCTCTATTATGCCAATAATTGTGCTTAACAATGGAGACAGGAAGGAATAAGAGATGAAAATAACAAACAAGCAGCCAACCAATATTTT
>CAUYLG010004711.1:0-33189 GCA_963573385.1 Cacajao melanocephalus
GTGTGGCTCCTCCGCCAGGAATCTCCTAGTCTGTGGGCAACAAAAATTCGTCTGAAAGTGCGGTGTCCACTCGCTCTCTGCACTTTCACTGGGAGCTACAATCCTGAGCTGTTGTTAATCGGCCATCTTGGATCTCTCTCCGCATTTTTATTTTTTACCCTTGTCTAATTATAGGCACTTTCAATGTTTATGATTCTTAAATAAAAGTACTAGCTTAAGTCCTTAAATTTTTCCTGATGCAAAAGAGAATCCTTTTAACAATTCATCATTTATAACGGTGTTTAGTGTTTTGTTTATGATTCTTATAAGATGAAAATGTTGGCTACTATTTGGAATGAATAAGAGTTTTAAATGGTAATAATGATTTTCAACTATCAAATGGGAATAATATTTTCTTTGCTATATTAATGGAAAATTGCCTGCTGTATTTTCTAACATTAACATTCAGTTTATTAATGTTATATGATTTTTAAAATATTTTTATGCATTGCTCAATAATTAATTCATGATACTTATAAATCTATTTCTAGTGAAATTAATGTGTATTTTTCTTTATTTTAATCTATTTCAATTATTTGGTTATCAGGGTTATGCATGTCATATAAAATGAGATTGAGGGTTCAGGTTTTTCTCTTTTCCAAGCTTTTTTGTTAGAATTATGTTTCTTTAATACTCTGTAGAACTCACTTGCAGAGCATTATGCACCATAATTACTTTCTGTAAAGGATTTTTTTAAATTTATAATTAGGTTGCATTCAAAGTGTTGAGGCAATGCAATTACTCTGTTTATAAGTTATATTTGTTTTTGGAACATATTAATATACATTTTCATATTTATTGACATGAATTTTTTATGGTAACCATTTATGTGTTGGTTTCTAATATGTGATTAAAAATATGTGTTCATTTCCATATGTATGTGAGATCCTCTACCTAGTGTCACATTCAGGTAATTTTCTTTGATATTCTTTACTGTATGGTAAAGCTTATTTAAATTATCCCCCAATTATGACTATGTTCATCTGGAGTCAATGCCATGTGTAGGATTCTCCTAATATTACATTCCAAATTTTCTATTAGCCAGCAGATTTCCTTCCTGTGTCCTACGCTTAGTGCATCTAACATTTCAGAATCTTCAGTTTCACAGGAGCTGTCAGAAGTCCTCACTATGAAAATAGTGAGATATTTGTTTCTGACCCATGGTTTTTCCTTTTTGTTTGTCTGTTTGTTTGTGGGTCTCAACACATGTTTACTCTTTTGGTAGTTCTTTGTTATATGTAATAAAAGTTTGTTTTATTTTGTCAAAAATTTAATATTCTTTTTTTTATTTGTCCAACTTTGATATTTTCTGTCATACTGTATCTTCTATATTACTTGAAACAGAAAGTTTACATTTTGGCATATATTTTCAGTGGACTCTCATATATCAAATATCATATAGTATACCAAATATCATATGCTGCCATAATATTTTCCAAATACTACAATATGACAAATGAAGAATGACTTTAGATTGCAGAAGTGGAAGGTGTTTTGCCAAATATTTTACTAAGTAGATGTTATCCTGTCAGTTATCAAATTATTTCTGTTAGCTACCTACTTCATCTTACTTTTTCCAGATTTTCTTAAAAAGAACCCACATGGTAATAATTCTGTGATGAGTACCATCCAAGGCATTGAATACAGAAAGATAGTTTCCCAGAAAATGCATCCTTAGTATCCAATTTGATTTTCTCAACTAGAACAATACTTTTGCTCTCAATTTTTGAACAGTAGCATTGAATGCCTCATTTAAAATGTGAAATAATAATGATAAAAATAAACTTATAACCTCATGCTAAATTTGTATTATTTTGCATAATAAGATTTTGTGTGGTTTGCATTCATTCAATGAAATATTTGATGTCACAGATACAGTGGAGTTGTAAATTTAGAATGCTTAAATTATTGCACGTTGATAGAACATCACTCCTAGTTCCTATTTTTTTTTAACAATTTTGTAGCTACAAAGTGTATATATTATGGGGTAATGCGATATTTTGATACAGGCATGAAATGTGAAGTAAGCACATCATGGAGAATGGGGTATCCATCCCCCAAGCATTAATCCTTTGAGTTGCAAATAATCCAATTACACTCTTTAACTTATTTTAAAATGTACAATTAACTTGTTGACTATAGTCACCTTGTCGTGCTATCAAAGAGTAGGTCTTATTCATTCTTTCTAAGTACTTCATTTTGTAGCAATTAACCATCTCAATCCCCCATCCCAAGCCCCAGAAAGCATTGCTAGCCCCTGGTAACCACTTTTCTACTCTGTATGTCCATGAGTTCAATTGTTTTGATTTTTAGCTCCCACACATAAACGAGAAGATGTGTTATTTGTCTTTGTGTGTCTGGCAGATTTCACTTAACATAATGATCTCTAGTACTATCCATGTTGTTGGAAATGACTGAATCTCACTCTTTTTAATGACTGAATTGTACTTCATTGTGTCTATTTATCACATTTTCTTTATCCATTTATCTTTTGATAGCCACTTAGGTTGCTTCCAAATCCTAGCTATTGTAAACAGTGCTGGAACGACATAGGAATGCAGATATCTCTTTCACATACCAATTTCTTTTCTTTGGGGGATATGCCCAGCAGTAGGATTTCTGGATCACATGGTAGCTCAATTTTTAGTTTTCTGAGGAACCTCCGAACTATTCTCCATAGTGGTTGGTACTAATTTACAGTCCTACCGACAGTGTGCAAGGGTATCCTTTTCGCTGCATCTCCATATCCTCCCTAGCATTTGTTATTGCCTGTCTTTAGAATATAAGCCATTTTAACTAGGGTGAGATTATATCTCATTGTATATTGGATTTGCATTTCTCTGGTGATCAATGATGTTGAGCACCTTTTCATATGCCTGTTTACCATTTGCATGTCTTCTTTTGAGAAATGTCTATTCAAAAAATTTGTCCATTTTTTGATCAGCTTAGTAGATTTTTTTCCCAAAGAGTTGTTTGAGCTCCTTATATATTCTGGTTATAAATCCCTTGTCAGATTTGAAAATATTTGCTCCCATTCGATGGGTTGTCCTTTTACTTTGTTGATTGTATCCTTTACTGTGCAGAAACTTTTAAACTTGATGTGATCCCATGTATCCTTCTGTGCTTTGGTTGCCTCTGTTTGTGGGGTATTAAAAGACCTCTGCCCAGAACAATGTCCTGGAGAATTTGCCAATGTTTTTTGTATAGTTTCATAGTTTAAGGTCTTAGATATGTCTTTATCCATTTTTATTTGATTTTTATAAATGGTGAGAGATAGGGTTTCAGTTTCATTCTTCTGCACGTGGATAATCCAGTTTTCCCAGCACCGTTTATTTAAAGGCCTGTCTTTTCCTCAGTATTTTCTGGGCACCTTTGTGAAAAATTAGTTCTTTAGGTATGTGGACTTGTTTCCTGGTTCTCTACTCTGTTCCATTGATCCATGTATCTGTTTTAAGGCCAATACAATGCTGTTTCAATTACCATAATTCTATAGTATAATTTGATGTCAGGTAATGTGATTCCTCCTATTTTGTTATTTTTGCTCAGGATTGCTTTGGTGATTCTGAGTCTTTGGTGGCTTCATATACATTTTAGGATTTTCTTTTTCTATTTCTGTGAAAAATTTTGTTGATATTTTGAGAGCCATTGCATTGAATCTGTAGATTGTGTTTGGTAGTATGGGCATTTTTACAATGTTGACTCTTCCAAATCATGATCATGAAATATTTCTCCACTTCTTGGTGTCCTCTTCAACTTCTTTTATCTATGTTTAATTGCTCACATTATAAACATCTTTCACTTCTTTTATTAATTCTGAGGTATTTAATTTTCTATTTGCCTATTGTAAATGGGATTACTTTTCTCTTTCTTTTTCAGATTGCTCATGGTTGGTATATAAAAATACTCCTAATTTTTGTATATTGATTTCATGTCTTGCAACTGATTAATGAATTTATCAGTTTTAATAGTTTCCTTGTGGAATCTTTCGGTGTTTCAAAATATAAGATAATGTCATCTGTAAACAAAGATAATTTGACTTCTTCCTTTTGAATTTGGATTCTCTTTATATTGTTCTCTTTTCTGATTGCTCTAGCTTGGAGTCCCAGCATTATGCTGAATAACAGTGGTGACAGTGGTCATCTGTGTCATGCTCCAGATCTTAGATAAAAGGTTTTTTTTCCCCATTCAGTATAATAATCGTTATGGGCTGTGGGTCTGTCATATAAGGTTTTTATTAATATCATGTAGAGGTATGCTTCTTCTATCTTGTTTTTGAGGGTTTATATCATGAAAGGATGCTGAATTTTATCAAACATTTTTGTGCCATCAACTGAAATGATCATATGGATTTTATTCTTCATTCTGTTGATACGATGAATCATATTGGTTGATTTGCATTTGTTGAACAATCCTTTCATCCCAGGGATAAATCTCACTTGGTAATGATGAATGGTTTTTCTAATGTATTGTTGAATTATGTTTGCTAGTATTTAGCTGAAAATTTTTGTATCAATATTTATCAGAGATACTTATCTGTAGTTTTCTTTTTGATGTGTTTTTGTCTGATTTTGGTATCATGGAAGTACTGGCCTTACAGAATGAGTTTGGAGGTATTTTCTTCTCCTAGAGTTTTTGTAGTAGTATGAGTAGAATTTGTATTAGTTCTTTAAATGTTTGGTAGAATTCAGGCCTGAAGACATTAGATCTAAGCATTTCTTCAATAGGAGACATTTTTATTACAGCTTTAATTTCACTACTTGTTATTGGTGTGTTTAGATTTTTAATTTCTTCCTTGTTCAGTCTTGGTAGGTTGTATGTATCTAGGAATTTGTTCCTTTGTTCTAGAGCTCCCATTTATTGGTATAAAGCTACTCATAGTGGCTACTAAGGAAGACTTGACTTTCTTCTCTATCAGTTGCAATGTTTTCTTTTTCATTTATGATTGTATTTATCTGTATTTATTTATTTTGATTCTTAATTTGGCTAATGATGTGTTCATTTTGTTTAACTTTTAAAAAAACACTTTTGTTTCATTGATCTTTTTTATTTTTCATTTCAACTTTACTTAATTCTGCCCTGCTCTTTATCATTTCTTTTCTTCTACTAATTTTGCATGTGGTTTTTCCTTGCATTTAGTGGTTATTTAAGAAGCATTGCCAGATTTCTCACTTGAAGTGCTTTTCTCTTTTCTGATGTTGGTTATTCAGGGATCAAGGCCTCCTCATTTAGTAGATATAACTATTAACTTCCATCTTAATACTGCTTTTCTGTGTACTTACTATTACCAGTGAGTTTTATACCTTCAGATAATTATTTATTGCTCATTCATGTCATTTTCTTTCTGATTTAAGTACTCCTTTGGCATTTTTTTTTTTTGAGACGGAGTCGCCCAGGCTGGAATGCAATGGCATAATCTCAGCTCATTGCAACCTCCGACTCCCTGGTTCAAGGGATTCTCCTGCCTTAGCCCCCACCGAGTAGCTGGAAATACAGGCGTGCACCACCATGCCTAGCTAATTTTTATATTTTTAGTAGAGACGGGGTTTTACCATGTTGGCCAGCATGGTCTTGATCTCCTGTCCTCATGATCCGCCCACCTTGGCCTCCCAAAGTGCTAGGATTACAAACGTGAGCCACTGCGCCTGGCCTCCCTTAGCATTTCTTACACGACAGGTCTGGTGCTGATGAATTCCTTCAGCTTTTATTTGTCTAAGAAAGTCAATTTCTCCTTCCTGTTTGGAAGACATTTTTTTCTGGATATATTATTCTAGGGTAAAAGTTTTTTTTTGCTTTGTCTTTTTCCTTAAGCACTTTAAATATGCCATGCTATTCTCTTTAGGCCTGTAATGTTTCCCCTGAAAAGTCTGCTGCCAGACATATTGGAGCAGACATTATTTGTTTCTTCAAAACTCTTGTTCTCTTTCCTTATGTTCTAAGCTACCTAAAGCTTGGGGTGGAGTGACACCATGTGGCCACCACCATTATGACTGAGCTGGGTCAGACCTGAAGCCAGCACAGAACTGGGTCTCATTCAAGGCCTATGCCTGTGGTAACCCCTCCCTGCCTAGGGCCTATGTTCGCTCAAGGAGCTGGCACTCTACAATCAGCTGGTGGCAAAGCCAGCCAGGCAAGTGTCCTTCTCTTCAGTGTGGCGAGCTCCTCCTGTCCCTGGGTGGTTCCAGAATTGCCATCTGGGAGTCAGGGACTAGAGTTGAAAACCTTAGAAGTCTACCTGGTGTTCCATTGACCTGGACCTCAAATCACAAGTTGTAGTTCTTGCCACTCTTCCCTTCCCTTTCCAAAACCAGAAGAGCCTCAACCTGCAGCGATTGCAATACCAGGTCACAAGGAGTCCTGCCAGGCTACCACTGATGTTCCCTTAAGACCCAAGGTCTCTTAAGTCAACTTGTGGTGAATGCTGCATGTCCTGGGACTCATCCTTCAGGGCAACACCTGCCGAAGACCCAAGTCCAAGAACTGAGGACACCTCAGTCCTCCTGGCGCTCTACCCTGCTGTGGCCATACTGGTACCTAAAGCTCAAGACAAAACTCCCTTTACTTTTCCCTCTGTTTTTCTCAAGCAGAAGGTGTTTTGCCCATAGCCACCACAGCTGGTAATATGCTGAGTCTCACCTGAAGCCAATAAATCTCAGAGGCTTACCCAAAGCCCTCTATGTAGTTCTTGAGTACTGCTGTTGGTTATTTAGGGCTCAAGGCCTCATCATTTAGCAGGTGATGAATGCTGCCAGGACTGGTTTTCTTTCCTTAAAGGCAGAGAGTGGCCTTCGGCCCAGGATATATCATGTGGGAGCCAGGGTTTGGTTTGAGGCTCTCACGACTCTCTCTGGTGCCCCACCTTGTTGTGGCTGAGCTGGTATTCAAGATGCAAGACAATTCCGTCCCACCCTTCCCTCTTCTCTCCTCAATCAGAGGGAAGGTGTCTCTTTTGGACTCCTGTGCTTTGCAGCCTGGGATTAGGGGAGGGGTGATGTCAACACTCCTTTAGCCACCCCAGTTGATGTCTCAGTATATTGCATGGCCCCCAGTCTACTGTCTCTGGAGCTAGTTCAGCACTAGGAATTGCCTAGGCATTGCAGTTCTTATGGCCCAGACTGCCTTTCAAGACTACATGGAGACAGTGAACTTCAGCTCTTGGTGGCAAAGAATCTGGCTAGGACTGGTTTAAATGATCCATCCATAGGTGGTTATCAGCTGAGTTTGATCTTGTTTTCCTCTCTGTTCTAAGAGGACAGCACTGTGTTCAATGCCTCACAATTTCTGGGTTCTTCCTTCCCTGTATCCAGATATGCTCTCTACATCAAGCTGCCACTGACAGGAGTAGGGTAGGGATAGCGCCAGTGATTCAGGACTGTTTTTTTCTATTTCTTCAATAACTCTTTCAGTGAAGGTTACAATTGATGCCCATCTGGATCAGCCACTGCGAGGATGCCAGCTGCAGGAGGTGGGGCGTGGCTGAGGCTGTGCCCTCTACCTAGCCAGCGGGATCCAGAACAGGAATGAGCTCTGCCTCCTACTGAGTTAAAGGGACAGGAGCCCTGCTCCTGGGTATAGCTACAGCCACACAACCACAGCGCCTTAACTGGGCATCCCTGTGCTCTTGGGGGCCTGGGAAGCCACCCTGTCCCCCTAGTCTCAGAAATGCCTGCTCTGGCTTTCTGGCTTCTCCCCACTCCTGGGGCATGCTCTGATTTCAGAGCAAAGTTGAAGCTGAGCCTGGGCACTGTTATGACACAGCTGTGTGTGCCTACACTTGGGGTGGTGCTGACACGCCAGCAACTCCCCAACTCCTCTCTGCCTCTGCTCCCCTCTGAAGCTTTGGAAGCCAACAATCTCAGGGAGGGAGGCAAGGGGAGTCTGAGAGAGGCTGAGCATGTGCTGCAGTGTCGCTTGGGGTGAGCAGCCCAGGCACCATTAAATGAGGAGGAAATGAATAAATAAACATATGGCTGAGTAAAGTACATATGCAAACCCTATTTAAATGTATGCATGGATATCCTTAACTTCTGAATGCTAATTCATACAATAAGGTATAATTATACAATCTAAGAAGCTTGTTTGACTATATATCAAATAAATGGCCTACCCAAGGGAATGGTGAACAATTAACCAAAGAAGATAAATCAGTAGTGCTTACACCACCCTTCTGATTTCAAATGCTACCTTATACGACAGCACTAACCTCAGTATTATTGTCAATGACTGCTTTAAGTGTCCAATATGTTTTATTGTTTTGTATTATAAAATACATTGAAGCAGAAAAAAATAATGTTAATAAATTCTATATATACTGATAATGAATCTAATTTTCGGTGATTGCAACATATTTCTGTCCCCAAATAATCCTGAAGTAATGATATTTAGCAGATGAGATAGAGACGAGTAAACCATTTTTCTTTCTTCCAAATATACTTTGAAGTTTCATAGTACAGGCATATCAGTCTTTCAAAAATATGTATTAAATGAGATCAGCTACTATTGAGCTATTTCAGTAAGTGTTTCAGGAGGTGTTTTGTCAGAGACGTAAACCAAGTCTTCTAATCATCCTTACAGTCTTTGCGTGATGGAAAAAGCCTCATTAAATAATGTACAAAATAACCTTCAATTTCATCAATAGATAGTATTAAATATACTATTTGATGTGTTTTAATTGATGATTTAACACAGAGTACAAATAGTTTCATTCTTCTAACCTGTATTTAGTCTAATACGCATCTGCAGACCGTAACTGAACCAACTGAACAGATCCAGCCCCACTCGCAAGAGAGAATCACAGAAAGACGTTTTGATCCACATGCCACAGGCGTCTAGTATTGAGGTAGATAAAGGAGGCGTGCAGATCCTGCAGGCATTTATGATCCTCTATAAAAGGCAGATAGATGTTCATATACACCCATGACTAAATAGAATACAACATTTGTGAACATGCTCCCCACTGGAAGGGCAATTGTCTTGGGCCCTCAGATCCTTAGGAAACTGCTCCGTTGCTAAATGACATTGCTAAAACACAGTAAGATCTCATTAGGGATTTAAGAAAATCCTTTATAATTACAATCCACATAGAAACAAGGCCGGTTATACTCTATTAGATAATGCCAATTGTTCTGGAAGCAGTAGCCATATGTTTTCCTGTTCACTGTGTCCAAACATGTAACAACTCCAGCATTTTCCCAAGTAGTTTTTGCTAAAATGATTTAATTGGCCGGGCGCAGTGGCTCACACCTGTAATCCCAACACTTCGGGAGGTCAAGGTGGGCAGATCCAAAGGTAAGGAGTTTGAGACTAGCTAAATAACTAACATGGCAAAACCCCATCTCTACTAAAAACACAAAAAATGAGTCAGGCATGGTGGTGTGCCCCTGTAGTCCCAGCTACTCAGGAGGCTGAGGCAGGAGAATCCATTTAACCCGAAAGGTGGAGGTTGCAGTGAGCCGAGATCAAGCCATTGCACTCCAGCCTAGGCGACAGAGCAAGACTCCCTCTCAAAAAAAAAAAAAAATTAATTAAAAGTGTGTCATCCAGAGCAGTTTCCAGGGATTGCATGCTTTAGGCATGTTTGAAGATTTTATTTTATATTTTACTTAGCTTAGCAAACTACTGTCTGTGGGACAAATATGACAACCCACTTGTTTATGTAAATAAAGTTTTATTGGAATTTAGCCCACCTACTCATTTTAAGCATTGCCTGAAGCTGCCTTGGTGCCACAACATTAAGTGTTGAATAGTTTCTGTAGAGACGATATGGTTCAGAAAGCTGAAATTATTTACTATCTGACCATTTACAGAAAAAAAATTCTGCTCTTTTCTCTAATAAATGGAAGAAAAATAAAAATATTACCCATTTTATGAATTTGTAACCACACTGTTTAGTGAGAGTGAAGATAAGAATTTCTATGACATAGAATAAGGAAATAATCTACCACTACTTGCAAAGAGGTAATATTGCAAGTAATTTGCCCAAGAACAAATTTAGAGATAGTGGGGACTTCTCTGAATATTTGACCTTATTTTTCTCAATGCATTTTTTCATCATATTACTTCAATTCTAGAAATATACTCTTGCAAATGTTCATGTTATTAGAGACTATCTGAGCAACAAACTACAATATTTTGTTGGTTAAAATAAAACAAAAATTGACCAGAAATAAAATGGCAGTCATTTTTCTTTCTATGCAAATATTTGGTTCCAAGTACATTTAGATGGGTGCCACTCACAATACTATGAATAGAAAAGATTAAAATTGCTTAATAGTCTTCATGCTGATAACATCCACAAATTTAGAAGTGCAGAGTTCATACAATAAAGACAAGAAGATGTTCTGATATCTATTAGCACTCATTTTTCCTTCCACAGAATTACAAGCTCATGAGTGTAAATTCCATAGTTTTGTAAATTACACATTTAAAACTTATGCTAAAACTCCTTGACTCAACTTATTCTGATGGTTTAGCAGAATTTTCTTAGTTTAAGAGTCTCCTAAAACTTAATCATTTCAATAATTCATCTAAAGGTATTGTGCATACTTAGTTCAGTGAAATCCTTCCCAATTTATAAAGAAAAAAAAATCTCTGAATACATAATGCGGTATTCTTGCATTTAGTCATCTGTGCACAATATGAATTATTAATTTTAATATTTTCAAAAGGATAATATAAACCATAGCTTATATTTATCATTCTGTCTTTGATAAATAGCTAAGTGAGCAAGGAATGGCCCTAGCAATTAGGGTAGCTGTTCATATAAAATTTTTCAAGTATCTTTTCGATGTCTTACTATGACTAACTTTATTTCTTTGCTCGCTTGTATAAGAATAATTGTTTATTTTATATTTCATAATTGTAAACCTCAAACATGTTTTTATGGAAATCATAAACTACCAAAATGGAAGCAATTGCCACATATGTAAAAAGACTCCTATTTGGGGGAGGTGTAGGGTAGTGAGTATTGTCTAATGAGGAAGAACACAGCCTTAATTTTTTCTGTTTCTGGTGTCAATTGCTCTGCTTTCAGATTCTTGCACAGTAATGGTATTGTCCAGTGCTGGGAGACAAAGCTGAGTCCACTGCCTAAAACTGAGCATGTAAAAACCCTTTCCATATGTCTCCACTCACAATTAGTGTTCCCTTATAAACTTGTGTCAACACTACTTACTTCGTTTTAGGCAAAGAATAAACTAACAAAGATGTAAAGAAAATAATAGGAAAATGGTTGCCTTATCTAAATTTTTAAAAATATACTTCATCCTAAAATACAAAGGAAAAAAAAGAAAAGAAAAATTAAGCCAAATAAACTTCTGGTATCAGTCAGTGATAGAAACAGCTGCAGCAAATATGGTAATAAGAGAGAGCCTAATTGAAACATATGTTTTAAAATGTGCAATTTAAAATGGTATACAAACATTGATGTAAAGTATATTTTAAATAAGATGGAATGGATTGGAAACATAATTAAAACCCCAAAGAAACAAAAGTAATGTTGATTAGAATGATAGATAATAATTGTGTTTGCCTAGACAATGAATTATTAGATAGCCAAGAGGGTTATTTTAAAAAATTTTAAATTCAGTACTATTTAAATACACATGCATTTAATGAGGGTTTAGTAGACATTTTCAAAGATTATAAAATTCAGAGAAAATAGAAATCCGAATAGTGTACCCTCTCAATATTTTAAAATACAGTCCAATAATCTCCTGAAATGTAAATTTTCAAGGATTTTTTTTTAAACTTCAATATTAGACCAATTGAATCACAAGATGTACAAGTATCACATTTGGCAGGTTTTCAAGTCATCCTGGACCACTAATTCTCAAGAATGGTGATGGTTCTGAGACTCCATTGTATTTCCAAGTCAACATAAGTTCCACAGTTTCATTGAAGACAGCAGAAGAGGCAAAGCTCCTGGATGGGAGAAGAGGACTTCGCTATTCACAGTAAATCAGGCCCAGGAGAACCGGAATAATTATATCAATTCTCTTTGTCCCAACTTCCACAAGGGTAATGTAAATGGGCGTAGGTGTATGACTACAAACAGAATGGGTTCCAGTGAACTTAGGGAAACTAAATACTTTATAATAGAAAGTAAGCAAACATGTCATTTATTTATCTTTGGAGGGAGACATTACTTCTATCTTCCCAGGCATTTTGCTATACAGACATCCTTGAAAAAATAGTCCACTAGAAGAGGCTATAAATGCTTTTTTTTTTTTTTTCAAGAAAAAAGACATAGGAAAAGAAAAGACCCATGGAATATTTTCTGCCAATACAAATTATTTTCATTCTGAGATCATATCCAGTCCCAGTATTTGAGAAACCCAGGCAGTTGCTGAAAGATTATGATTGGTTAGAGTATCTAAAAATGCACATTTGAATTAGTGCCTTCAACTTTAATGATTAGTTCTCCATAAATTTGAGCAAAAATAACAGAAAACTTGTTGGTTAAAATTATGTATTTGTGATATGAATCTTACAGAGTAAGGTGGGCTTCTTCTATTATGAAGAATCACATTTCCCAGGTGCTTTTTTTTTTTTTTTAAAGAGAATGAGTTGAATAAAAAATACTGATACAGGAAGAGCAACACAGGGTAGGCATTTTAGGTGAGTAGCATGATAATAGCTAAGAATACATACACTGCCCTTCACATGGCATAACTTTGTTTTTGTCTTTTTGTCCGCTCTTCATGCAACTGGCATTTATCATAGTGCTTCTTCGGGTAGGGTCCATGTAACAACTGCATCAGAAATCACCTCTCAGGTGATGTTAAAATTCAGATTTCCAGCAAGAAATAATCAACTGGAATCTCAGAGTGTAAGCCTAGAAATATGTATTCTAAGCTCCCTCACTTTGGGCTAAGGCTAGCTAAAATTTAAGAACTTTTAATCTGCCATTTACAAAGGGTTTATGTGTAGGAACTCCTTTTAAAAGCCTTATCACACCGGATAATAATTACTTTCTTGATTTCACTCTCCTATTCCAATGAAGTCACAAGATTTTTCTCCAGGGAAATCTATATCCATCCATTAAACATTTTTTATATCAAAAACAAATTATATAAAATGGAAATTACCAAAATTGAATACATATGTCAGGTAATCATCTAGTGCCATCTAATTTCTCTGTTACAAAGCAAAACTGCACAGTGGTGACACTAAAATTAAAAAGGCAACATTGTTAATGCTTTTCTTTATAAACTTAGATTGTTTAGAATTATCTCTTCGTACTGTTGCTGGTAGCAAGTTTTTGTACCATTTGCTACACAATCCATCTTCGAATCTCAGGGGGAAGTAAGGAAAAGCACTCACCTTGACTTTGATCTGTTTCTCATCAGATTCAGCTGCAGGAAATGTCAGACCTAAAATTGTTTCAGGTTTGCCATAATGCTTCAGGGAAGGAAATTTTTTCTTCCACACTGTATAATTCACCTTGTAATACCAGGTAATGTAGGTTTCAGGAGGCTAAACTGTTTGAGAGGTGGGAAAAGCAGCACATTCCTTTGGCCTTATTCATTCTCTCTCTCTCTTTTTCTTTCCCACTCTCTTTGGCTTTATTTCATATTTTCTTATTTAATATAACAGTAATTGTAACATCATGTCTCAGTAATATTTAATCTGATAAAGATCATCAAATAACTCAAATCCCAATTCTGATGAAAACCTAAAGTGTGTCAATGCAGTCTTGTAACTTTCCCCTAGGAGGTTCTGGAACATCTTCACCCTAGAGCTGGACTTTCTTATTTCACTAATTCAACCAGAGACTTTAAAATTCTAAGAAACAGTGTCTTCTCAATGTCTTCAGAAAAACATTTAAGTCTTTTGGCTCTTGTTGCAAAGATAATCATAGAAACAGCCCATGCTTAATTTAGACGGTTCTTCAAAAGAATAATAAACTTATGGCCATTGAGATAAAGTGAAACAAAACATATATTTTAAAATTTATTTTATATGTGTTTGCTTAGCTTGAATACAGAACCATAGGGTCATTCTATCCAAAAAATAATTTCTGGAGGAACACATAACCCCATTGAAAGTAACTGGAAACTTATAAGAACAAATTGTCATATAGTTATTTGGAAATATAATTTAATCTCTCCACTACATCATATTCTTCAATCAGATAGACATATACAGGAATTTACTTTGGAAGTTAATACATGTTTAATATACTTGTTGCTGATTGCTCACATCAATATGTTCTTTTTTTTATGAATAGGAAACAGCAACATATGTGATCTAAAATGTTTGAGTGTGGAAATGGTATGCATACAAATGAGAATGTAATTCAGGGTTTAGCATTTTCAAGCTAAATTTATTTGCCTTGTTTTATGGAATGTCATGGAAACTTTTAATAGCTTCAACTGGTGGCTTTATACAATTATGAGTATGTAGAAAAATGGGAGATGCTCTTTTCTATGTTTATACTTTGAAAACGTGGAAGTGTTTTAATCTATTCTGCTCATTTAATGGCATTACTTCCCTGAATGCAAAATGAGAATCACTTAAAATGGTAAAGCTCATTTATGTCACAGTCCAAATAAAAACACAGAAATACCTAGCATTGACTACTTTTCTTACTGTACAACATTAATATAAAGCTCTACTTTTAATGCCTAACTCTAATTTTGGCTTACATTTTACTAAGAATAAAAGAAAAAATGTAAGTTATGATTGATGTTAAAGTAAAAACAGACAACAGTATATTCAGATATTGTATTCATCATTGACAAGGTAATTAAAATATGAAAAATTTTAACATTTGATTGGAGAAACATAAGTACTTAAAACACATGCATTAACCAGTTCAAACTCAACCCTGCTTTTTAAGAGCAGAAGCAAAGCATCCTCCTGGATATTTGGGTAAGTTTATTTGTAAGAACCACTATGCATTTAGGTTTTAATATCCATTCCAAAGTATTTTAAGATAGTGAATCTGTTTCAGCTCATGTTTCGCTTTCATTCCTGAAATCATTTATTTAAAATGTAACTAATTTTACACATTATTCATTTGAAATATTGCATTTGCCTCAGAAATATAAATATTTGAAATAAAATAAAGATATGTTTAATCATATATTTAGGCAAGAATTAAACAAATATTCATTGTCTTTGTCCACACAATGATGACGCTGATTTAAATTTTTTTCTTTAAACAATAATTTCAATGCCCAATATGGATTCCTTTTGAGATTACAAGCCAATTATATTCGTATTGCACACTTGTATAGTTATTCACATTCTGGGGAGAAATCAAAGCAATTTGCTGCTAAATAGCATACGCTGTTCATTAACAGAAACTCAAGAACGTAATGTGCTACTAGGGAAAATGATATTACTAACAAATGACAGATAAAGCCTAAGTGTCTATGATAGCAGACATATATGGAATAAATATGTCTGTTAATTTCCAGTACTTACATTTCCTTGTTAAATTATCTCCAGATTAAAACTATAGGTAACTAACATTTTTTATGCAACATCAGTGACCAAAGAAATATAAAAAATGAATGACTTATAGAAAGGAAGAGGAAAAAATAAAAATAAATGTAATTTAAAAATATAGAAAATGTAAACTTTATTTCAAGTTCTGTTCCTAGCCAGCTATTACCTTGGGTGATTTACTATATATCTCTAATCATTCATTCTTAACTTTTAAATTAAAAATTATGACTAGATGATAACTAAACCCTGGGTTTTACTACACAATACTACTTAACAGCAACCTTTCAACAGCAGCATGCAAATTCCTTCCTTATTCATATACAATTTGGCATTGCTAGAACTCATTTTAATGTTTAAAGCTTGGGAGTTCTCTAAATATAATGAGACACTATTTTGCATTCCAACAGATAGGGCCTTATATGTATCTAATTAAATTCAATAAACTCAAGAGTGAAACTACAGATTTCAATTAGTTAATAATTCTTTATTTAAGTGATTTTTTTAAAAAAAATTTCTGTTAAAAGCTGTAGAAAAACAAAAAAAGGTTGTGTCCACAGAGTTTTGGTCCTTATTACTTATCATTAAAAAGCAAATTTGATTTCCACAATTTCATTGTTAATTGGGCATCTTAATTTTTTAAATTTAAAACAAAGGAACTTGCAGTCACTAGATAGTCAATATTATAAAGCTTATCAATTTTATGCCTAGAATACATAATTATTACATTTCGAGAGTTCATGTGAGAATCTTTATTATTTTTATTATTATGCTTCACATTACAAATTTATAATATTAATAATATTTGCATCCCTCATAGATTAATCTCATCACCCAGATAGTGAGCATAGTATTCAATAGTTAGTTTTCAAATCCTTGTCTTACTTCTTTGCCCCTGCCAATAGTAGCCTCTGGTGTCTATTGTGGCCATTTTTTTTTGTCTATTTCTACCCGATGTTTAGCTTCAATTTGTAAGTGAAAACATGTAGTTCCTGTGTAAATTCTTGGTTTTCTGTTCCTGTGTAAATTCTTAGGATACTGGCCTCCAGAAATGTGCCTATTGCTGCAAAGGACATGATCATGTTTTCATGGCTGTATAGTATCCTGTGGGGTGTAGTTACCACATTTTCTTTATCTAGTCCATTATTGTTGAGCTCCTAGGATTATTCCATATCTTTGCTATTGTGAATAGTGCTGCAATGAACATCTGCGCACATGTGTCTTTTTGGCAGAATGATTTATTTTCTTTGGGGTACATACTTAGTAATGGGATAGCTGGATACAATGGTAGTCCTAAGTTATTTGGGAAATCTCCAAACTGCTTTCCACAGTGGTTTAGCTAATTTACATTCCCACCAATACTGTATAAGCAAAATAACTGTGATTGATACGTTAAAAACTCTAATGGAAAAGTAAGATTACATGGGCAATTTCATTAGGAAAATAGAAAAGAAACTATCAGAAGGAATTGGAAATGCTAGGGAATAAAAACAGTAAAAACAGTAAAGCATGCCATTAATGGACCTCTCACAGCTGAGAAAATAACCATGAACTTGAAGATGAAACTATAGAAAGCAATAAAACTGAATGTGAGAAAAAAGAAGAAAATAGAAAGCATCTGAGTACTGTCAGGCTGTATTGATTGACCTTATATAGATATATCTGGAATTTCAGAAACAGGAAAGAGAACAAGGAAGAAGTAATGTATTTAAATAAATGATGGTTGGCCAGGCATGGTGGCTCATGCCTGTAATCCAAGGACTTTGGAAGGCTGAGGTGGATGGATCACCTGAGGTCAGGAGTTCGAGACCAGCCTGACTAACATGGCGAAAGCCTGACTCCTGACTCTACTAAAACTACAAAATATTAGTTGGGCAGGGTTACACATACCTGTAATCCCACTACTCCAGAGGCTGAGGCAGGAAATCACTTGAACCTTGGAGGCAGAGGTTGCAATGAACTGAAATCATGGCATTGCACTCCAGCCTACACCACAGGAGTGAAACTCTGTCTCAATGAAATAATAAAATAAAATAAAATAAAATAAAATAGTAAAATGAAATAAAATAAAATAAATGATGGTCTAGTCATTTTCAAAGTTAATGATAACTAACCACCTATCCGAGATACTTAGAAACAAGAAATAGGACAAATATTAAAACAAAAATGACAACAAAACAAACAGTAACAAAACAGCATCTAGGCATATCTTACTGAAACTGATGGAAAAAAAATAACATAAAAGATACCTTGAAGACAGAGGAAAGGACAGATACAAAGGAACAAAAGCAAATTTACAGAAGACTTCTTGTCAAGAATCATGCCAGTTAAAAGATAATGGAAATAGTTCTTTAAAGTGCTGAAAGGCAAAGCAAAACAACAACAGAATTTATCAACTCATCTCTGTAGTTAATAAAAATATATTTCAAAAATAGAAAAATCATTTCTCCAAACAAGCAAAAATGAGAAACCAAACAGCCAGCAGATGTACTCTGCAAGGACTATTAAACAATGTTCCTGAAGCAGAAGATAACATAAAGCTAAGTAGAAACTAGACTCTACACAAAGAAACAGACTTAGAAACTGAACAAATTAAGATAAAATTACGCTTTCTTATTTTCATTTCTCTTATAAAAACTGACTAGCTAAGGCAAAGCTACTAGTAACAATACATCACATATTTACCATTTATGTTATTATAAAAAATGCGGCCAAATAATACAAAGAAGAGAGTGGAAGTGGTTGATACGGCACTGTTGTCATCCCCTTATGCTGCACACAAAGTGGTACAGTGATATTTGAAGGTAGACTCCAAGTAGTTAAAGTTATATATTGTCAACCTAAAACAACTTAATAGTAAGAATGTCTTGTATGAAATATGTAAGAAAACATTTTTATAAACTGTATAATGTTACATTTTGAAGTATTAAATTAGGTCAAAAGGTAAGCAGTTGTGAATAGGCCTACATAATGGAATTTTTAAAGGAACATAAAATCACAAAAGGAAGAAGGCAAGCAAACAGCAAAGAAAGAAAGCAGGCAGAAAGGTAGGAAAAAGGCAAGAATGCAGGAAGGGAAGATCGAAACAAGACAAGAAGGAAGGAAGGAAGGAAGGAAGGAGAGAATTAGGGATAGAGGGAGGGAGGAAATTTACTCCTGGAATTATGAGAGGTTGAAGAGAAAGTAATCTAGACTTTGTCCATGTGTCAATCAACTCCTAACTATAAAGAGTGAAACTATTTATCACAGAATTGGGAAAATGATATTGGTAAAGATAACATAGAATTGTTAGTTCTGTATATGTGTAGATTACAAAACAAGCTGTGAAGGAAGCTATGATCTCTACTGGGAAACCTGTGGAAATGCTTCTGGTTTGCCTTTTTGCACTACAAACTTATTTTAGGGTTTTGTTGTTGTTATTCTATGAAAATTAAATTGATAATAGAAAATATTTACAATGACATTAGTTAAAAATATAAGTCTTATCAATACCCCAAATTGCACTCCTTAGTCTTTTCCAATCACCTTTATGTTTTTCTGTTTGTTTGATTTCTTTGGGTTGTCTCTTTGTATTTTCCTTTGTCTCTCATTTCTCTCTTTCACATACAAACAAAAAATGCACATGCTCACACACAGGCGCACACACACACACACACACACACGGTGCATATAACCTAATATATCAAGTGAATTAGGCTTTGTCATATTAATTAAATTATGCTATATTAATCAATGAGTAATCATATATGCCCTAATATATATACATCATTAAGAAAAAAAAGCCTGAGGAGAATGGCCTTTTTTTGGAAAGAAAAATATTATCATATGTATATACTTTGGTATTTGAATAGCTACATGAAGAATGGATTAGAAACAAGAGGTTTGAATGGGGATAGACAGATATTCAATATCTTTCTACATAAAAAAGATGTACATGTTGAGTATTGCTTATCAAAAATACTTGAGGAGAGAAATGTTTTGGATTTTTTTGAAGTTTGGAATATTTAAATATACATAAGTTATTTTTGGGATAGGACCCAAAGCTAAATATGGAGTTTATTTACTTTTATATACACTTTATGCACATAGCACAAAGCTAGTTTTACACAATATTTAAATAATTTTGTTCATGAAGCAAATTTGTATTAAATATTTATGTGTAGAACTTCCCACTTATGACATCATATTGACTCTCAATGTATTTTGGATTTTGGAGAATTTTGAACTTTGGGTTTTCACATTAGATGTGCTCAATCTGTACATACTTTAATTGTAAACTATACTTCCATTAGACACATAATCTTTTTCATTTGTGAATTACCACTTTTTAATGTTTATTATATTGAAAATAATTCTACTGTACAACTTTAATCTCTCATCTTGATATTACAATATTAAGACTACTTAATATTATAGTCTCTGTGAGAGCTTGGAATGAAGTTAGAAACCCAATCACAAGACAAGACTGACTTCAGTAAGGTTGGCAGCCATGTGCTTGAGCAATTAGACAAGGCGTAAGTTCTATTTCCATGAGCACTATTTGTTGTCTAATGGAATCAGAGCCTCTGAATATTGGTGACTTTGCAGGAACACAGTTGGGAACAGATAACACTAGTTTCTGTAATGTTTCACAGAGGAATTGAAACAATTCAGGCTTGTCTGCCTTGCTAAATGTTTGAAGTCTTGACACACATCTAGATTTAAATCGCCTTTAAAGAGATTCTTATGATGGGGTTCATTAAATTGTGCATAAATTCCGCAGCCACATTAGTCCCTAACTTTAATTTTTGTCCTCTTGTTTTCTAAAAAGAAAAAACAACAAATTTTGTCAAACCTGTCAATAAACAGTGGTTTTCTTTATAAAGAATGACTAGGTATATTGTTATAAAGATTTTCGGAAATAAAATATTATTTTAACTAAAGGCTAGAGGTGACACATTGCTTAAGCATAGAGCAATCTGTTGAGTTTCGTGAACTGTTTATGACACATTTCAGTGATAGATTTTAAGGTCTATGCTGAGTAACAAGTAGAAACGGTTAGTGACAAATTTAGAAACATTTTTCTTTCTCTCAGATGACCATATATTATTTAATTTCTTTCTTTATAAAGAGAAATTAGTCTTCTCAATAAAATCCTAAATAAATATCAGCCATGGGCAACTTTGACCTCAATAGTCTATAGAAGGCCAAAATAGTTCTTAAGTAAGTCTCAGTTACTACAATTTAATAGGTTTATTATAGAGTTTCTATGTGAAACAAGGTAATTAGGTCCTGTCCAAATTACAGCACAGACCTCCAAAATTGTCTATAATTCCAACCTGCTGTTCTACACTTATTATACAAAGAACAACAACAAAAATCCCAAATTCACAGGTTCATAAAATGTCCATGTAATGTGAGCTCTTACATATACACTGTTGAAAATAAGACTGCATTTTTAAAATGGTAAATGATAAATTTTATTTTGGGGAAGGAGTTATGAGGTTTGCAAGGCAAATCAAGTAAAAACGTAAGACATACCAAAGGTGAGATCACTTAAGTCTGTAAAAGTAAATGTTGAGAGGATATAATATAATCTATAAAATTTTAAGTGTAAACACTAAATATGTGCTTGTTAAACAGATCCTTAAAATCTAGCACTCTTTATAAATGTAAGATTTTCTGCGTAAAACATCTATTAGGGTGCAGCATATATGTAGAGTTAAATTTTATTACTAAATTTTAAATCAAATAAAATATCAATAATGGGATTTCAAGATTGTAAGAATAGTTGTGTTGAGTATATTATTTTAGAAAATAAATTTCTGAAATGTTATTAGATTTCAAAATACAAGAATTATTTTTGGAGAATTCAATGATAAAAAGTAAATCTGTATGATTATTAGAGTAATTATTCTTTTAGGCACACTTTTATTGTTAGTAATTTAGAAGTAATAATTCCAGCTATTCACACAAAAGAATGCTTATTTGTGAAATTATGAAGGTCACCATCAATATATTTCAACAAATTCACATTTTGAGTTAGGATATGGATTATAGTTATTCAAGATATTTCTATATAGAGTGTCAATATTTAAATTATATAAAATCCAAGATAGGAATAATTAACGTGGCAGATTAGCAGAAAAAAACGGATGATTAAAAGGAGAGACAGAATGAGAAAAAAATATAAGCAAAGATAGGAAAAATATAGGTAATATTATAATTGATACAAATTCGCAAAGTATTCCTAACTTTAATCTAATTAACATTTAATCAGTGATGTCAACATGCTTCAGGAGAGTGCCTAAAATTATAATATTAGTCTTTTCTTTGAGTCACCAGAAATAACTTGTTCAACATTTGTTACCATGTAACATAGTGATGATTGAAACCCAAAATATAAATAAATGCCATATAATGAAATGACACATGGTATGTGTGACAGATAAACCTTTCATGCAGCAGAAAGAAGTAATTTTTAAATAACCTTGTTAATACCCACACTTCACTTAAAAATGCATCAGAATAATTTAAGATTAAATATATAAAGTTTAATATTTACAATAATTTGTTCTGATAATAAATCATGTTACCCATGTATTTTGATATGTAACTAGTATCAAAATACACAGATAACTTATATGTTTACATATATGTTTTTTACATATATGTTTATTTATGTATAGAAGTGTAGAATATTTGGAATTATACGATAAAAGGCTTAATTGCAGTAATAGGTTAGAGTGTGCCAGTATTTATTGTCTCTCATGAGCAATTGTCTCTTCTAAGAAATTCATCCCCTGCTACCACCTGATTCCATCCCTATTCTCTAACCTTAATTAAAAACAAATTCAAACCAGGCATGGTGGTTCACGCCTGTAATCTCAGCACTTTGGGAGGCTAAGGCAGGTGGATAAGCTGAGGTCAGGAGTTCGAGACCAGCCTGACCAACATGGAGAAAACCGGTCTCTACTAAAAGTACAAAATTAACCAGGTGTGGTGGTGCATGTCTACAATCCCAGCTGCTGGGGAGGCTGAGAAAGGAGAATCAATAGAACCCAAGAGGCAGAGTTTGCAGTGAACTGAGATCTCACCATTGTACTCCAACCTGGGCAAGAAGAGTGACACTCCATCTCCAGATTTTTTTTTTATTATATAAAATAAGAATAATTTCACACATTTTAAAACAATGTTTTGCTTACAATAGTGAAACAAATGATGAAATCAAATTTGAAGAAAATTTCAGATTTAAAATAGTAATCTTCAGATATCTATGAAAACCATGCGTTCATTTAGAGAATACAGAAATAAAATTAATAAATGGATTTCACAAGACCACTTGCAACAAAATAATGATCTAAGGTCAATTGATTTCTATAACTTTTTAATAAAGAGAAAGTGAAATTTTGAAAGACATAGTTATACATAGATATTAAAATAAGAATAAAAGAATATAACTGCAAATAAAAGCATTTGATTATGAATATACTTCAAGGTTTAACATAATTTCTCTAAGGATTTTGAATAATTTCCCTATTATCTTCCAAGATTATTTTCTTCAAAGAGTAACTCACAAGCTGCCATCATTATTGTCTCTTTGGAGCTTGTTACTTGCGGAGCTGTATTTTATACTTACTGACTTGAACAGAATACAGGAATCTGTTTTAACTTCTCTAAGTGATTAAGATGCATATTAAATTCTGAGAAACACTACTTTTATAATCTCTTGTTGCAGAATATGAGCCAGATGCCAGACTTAATATCATTCAATTATAGAGGAAAATCACCCACTTTTGTCACCCAAATTTAGATTGTTTTATCTTAAATATGGCATAATCCACTTATACTTTTTGGAAACTGTTAAGGTTTTGCCTAGAGTTGAATGTCAGATGTGGTAGGGATACGGACTAAATTCACTCTAACTTGAGAGTAGAGAGATGAGTGTTATTACCTTTCACTCCTGTCTGTAGTAGTCTTTGATTTCTGAGCACAGAACTCCTCCAAAGAATAAATCCATGATACTAAGCTGCATCAGTTGTGTTGTGTTAGGTTATATGTTAATTGTGTTAGGCTATTGTTTTCTACACTTTGTCATCCCTCCGGATCTCTAAATGTTCTAGACTTTCTGAGCACAAGTTCGAGATTAGGTTGTTTGAAATCATTGTTCTTAGTTCTTTACATTCTCTTTCACTGTAAAGAATTGGCTCCTTCTTCAACTGTGAGAACTCATTAACTTAGTTGTTAATATTCTCTCATAGTTCATTCATTCTTGGATTTCTAGTAATTGGTAAATGGGACTTTTAGATTTGTCTTCCAAGTCATTATGTATTCCTATATAGTTTTTCTTTATTTTACTCTATATTCTCAGGTATTTCATCAGTTTTAATTTTCCAAATTATACTAATTTTTATTTAAATGTATTTTATATTGCTAAGAAATATCTGTTTTTTAGTTTTATAAACATCCTGTTGTAATTATTGTATTATTGCCTTATATATCTCTATTGACATACAGTTAGCTTTTTTTTGGGGGTAGACTTAGTTTTATTTTTCTTTGACTTGGCTTGTTTTTGTGGTAACTGGTTTATTTTGTTTGATTTTTAAGCCTTTCTTTCATAGCTTGAGTTTTCTGTTTTTCTATTAAGGTAACCTATTATTTATGTAGCCATTTCTTATGGTTTTGGAGTTCTTTATTTTATAACTTTGTGACTAACATACAAAACATCACTATTATTAAGCTACTAAGTTCCTTTTTTGATTTGCATATGTGTGTGCATTGTTGATTTAGTCACTAAAGAATTCTGTTTCCGATCAGGAATACTGAGAGAGACATCTAAATTTATTTGGTTTGAATGAGAAAAGAGCCAACTGTCAGACCACTAGACAGACATTCAAAGCCAAAATTAAGATAGCTTAACTCTGGAGAGTTCTCATCCATACTAAGAAAAAAATTCATATGGCATAGCTACTGTAGGAAAAGATCTTTAGAGTTTTGTGTTATTGTGTGGTGTGGAAGGAATGCGGATTGCATTCATTCTGACTTGAGTGTGTAGAAGAGACAGATGGATTCACTCCTGCTCACAACTGGGTCTTTGAACTCAGCATAGAACTTCTCCGAAAACAAACTCATGGTATTAATCTGTATTAGGCTGTGTTAGTTGTTAGACTTTCAAATTGCCAGCTTATCCAGACAGGTTTTTCCTCTTTCCATCATTCAGTTTTTTTTGAATTCTCCCAACCACTACTGAATCTCCTTATTATCATCTCTTTCATACGTTTTGAAAAACAATAGACACTTTTCACTTTCCTACACAGTATTACGCGTTATATATTGCATTATTTTTGCAAATTTGTCTACTTGGATACTTTGTGAGTAATTATCTTTTGGACATGATTAAGACTATATCATTTCATCACAGTTTTTTTGTCAGACAAGAAAAGAATGAGATGGGTCAGAGGAAATCTCTGCCTTCTGTTCCCCAGAACAGTGAAATTTTCTTGGATAGGAGACTAGGATATAATGAATGTGCATGAGAAATTCATCTTGAAATAAGATCTAATTAGTACCATATCTACTCAAGATGGAGATTACAATATAGCTAATTAGTGTTCTACCACATTTTTCATTCATCTTACTTTCATGTGAAGTATCAATGACTAACATTTTAGGCTTTGGTATTATTTGTGTAATGCTGAATTTCAATCTTTCTGTGAAAATATGGACCTGGAAATAAGTATTATAAAAACATCATACTTAGTTTGCTTTAATTTGATAAGTTCAAAAAATAATGCTTAGATAATAATGTAGTAGCTAAAACAGTTGTGATGTTTAATAACTCCATTTTAAATGACTTTAATAGAAATAACTTCATGAACTTGCATAAACACGGTGTAATTAACACATCATGTTGATTATTGTCTTTTTTTTTCAAAGTTCTGGTTATTTCATTAAAAATAAAAAAGAATCTTTTCATGTTGCCCAGGCTAGTCTCAAACTCTTGACCTCAACTGATCCTCCCACCTCAGCCTTCTGAGTTGCTGAGGATATAGGGGTGGCCCACGGCACCTCATGTTGGTAATATATTTTTATAGACATATCTCCTATTGGATAGAATGGCAACACAATTTAAAAATGTACAAAGCCTTCAGATACAGTATGGTGTTAGTGCACAGAAAACAATTTTTAAGTAAATACATTATATATATTTAAACATTGGTTTATATGTATGCTGAGAAAACCGAAAGTACTTGGTGTTCAAGTGATCAGAAAAATCCAACAAGCAAACAAAGAAAGTGAATTGCCATTGAGGCAAAAAATGAATTACAACAAACATTTATTCATTTATCACGTGTAAGAAGTTTTGTTCATCATCTGGCTTATATGTATTTCATTATAAGTTTGCATTTTGCTTTGTAGAAATCATCCGCTACACATTGCCCCTCAAAAAGTGACTACATGTTACCAAATGAGGGCAGTGTGACTTTATGCACAAAAGAATAAAAATGTTCACATAGGTATTGAAGTTCAAATCTTTTGAGAGTGTTGTGAGCTAATAAATGTAAATATAATAAAAGCTATGAAAGCATGCAGCTTAATTCAAATATCTTTTTAAAATGGATATAATTCTTATTGAATGTGTTAACATTCAATAAATAAGTTTTAAACAGGAAACTTGTAGGACTAGTTTTATACAATGATCATAGACTAATTACTAAACTAATCAACTGGATTATTGGAGTAAAATATAGTACATAATAAGATGCGATTAAGGGATTTTTCATATTAGAGAGTGTATGTAAAGCAATCTGTTTAAGTGAACATTGGAATAGTGGAGCAAATTAAAAATTCAGTGTTGTGAGCTAATAAATGTAAATATAATAAAACACCAGATCTCTCGAGAACTCAGTATTTTTATTGATCCATACCTCACGTCAAAATTTTTTAGTTCCAATGTTAGATTAGAACTAATTGTCAATACATTAATTAAATTTAAGGGTTGTTTGAATCATTTTGAAGAGTGGCTTTAGTTACGTGTTTATAAGTTAAATTATATCTTTCAAAAAATAATAATATTGTCTTCATAAATAAAGTATTTACTTAAGTATCATTAATCGTGTGAAATGGTTAGGAATAATGATGGAAACCTATATTGCTTCTTAGTGCTGTTAAGTGGTGTTCAAATTAAGTCATAAATCAAAGAATTTCTAATTTGTTCCACCATTCCAATGTTCACTTAAACAAATTGTTTTACATACACTCTCAAATGAAAAGTTTTACATACACTCTCAAATAATACCTTAATTAGGTATTATTATGTACTAGATTTTACTCTTAAGAATTTATTATCTTTGTCTTGTATCATCTGAGAGGTATCAATACTTTTTATTGTTTTTTATTTATTGCTGTGTATAGAATACAACTAAATTTTATATTACGTTTGTATATCCGGCAAACTCACTTAATTCACTTCCTTATTGTCTAGTGCTTTTACATTGGTTTTCCTATATTTAAAATCTTTCATCTGAAAAAAAAATATGTATGTATAACATACAAACAAATTGTATTTCAGTGTTCAAAATGTTGCCTTTTGTTTATTTCTCTCTCTGTTTTTTTTTAGGAACTCCAGTAAAATGGTAAATAAAAGTTAAAGCTGGCATTTTTTTAACCTAATCTCAGCATGGACACTTTGGATGTAAAATAACAATAGAATTGTCTGTAGTTTATACTGACACATAATATATCTAAATTGAGTTATTTAAGATAAATTTTAAGGGCTTATTAAAAGATTGTTTGACTTTGATTTGGGTAGTTTTTAGACTCACAAATGTGTGCTAAGTTTTTGCCAAACTTTTTCCTTTGCATATGAGTTGCACTGATGTCATTTCTACTGTTAAGTCATCCTTCTATTGCTAGAATAAATTCACTGTCTGTGACCTGTCATTATTTTTATATATTTCAAAAATTAGCTAATATTTTGTTTAATAGTGGAATTTCAATGTTATAATATTTTATTAATAAGTCATATAAAGTGTTGGAAAGTCTTAGCTGTTTATCAAATGTCAAGAAAACTTGGTGAAAAAATATTTTGTTTAAGAATGGAATTTCTATGTTATAATACTTTATTAATAAATCATGTAAAGTTTTAGAAAGTCTTAGCTAGTTTATCAAATTTCTAGAAAATATGGTGAAAAATTACTGTTATTTGCACCTTAAAAGAACTTGAAATAATTTAGAAGTGAAGCTATCTTTGCTTTTCTACGTGAGAGGTTTATAATGAAGAATCTGGATGTTAATAATAATTTTACTATTTCTAATATTGCCAAATATACTGAATTTTTAAAATTTTAATGGGTACATAGTAGGTGTTATATTTATGGAGTACATTAAATATTTTGATAAAGACATTTAATGTGTAATAATCACCTCAGCATTAATGAGTCATCCATCACCTCAAACGTTAATGCTTTTTCTGTGTTAGAAACATTCCAACTATAATCCTTTAGTTATTTTGACTAAAATCTGTTTTGTTGTTTTTTTGAGACAGAATCTCGCTCTGTCACCAGGTGCCAGGCTGGAGTGCAGTGGCACGATCTCTGCTGACTGCAACCTCTGCCTTCCGGGTTCAAGCAATTCTCTTGCTTCAGCCTCCCGAGTAGCTGGGACTACAGGCACACACCACCACACCCAGCTAATTTTTCTATCATCCTCCAAAATTCCAAGGGATTCAGTAGCTCTGTGTCTAGAACTGGGGTCAAAGATTGAATATTAGAACAAAATATTCTCCTAGCAGCCTTATAGTGTAGAAAATTACAAAGGTTAGAAGCTGTTTGACAGCAACTGATGGCAGAAACCACTAGGCGTGTTTCTTAATATTTCATGATAGCTGCAGTGATATCCCATTTTTATTCCTAATATTGGTCGTTGTGGTTGCCTTTCCAGTCTTGGACATTTTCTTCTAGAGGCTTAATAGGTGTGTGGTTTTTTTTATTGTAAAACTGAACACTTAGCATATGGCTTTGTAGAGTTTTTTCTTTCTTAATGTTTTATTGTAGGCTGCTAATTTTTGCTTTTGTATATAATTTACTTTCTTTTACTTTACGTAAATTTAATTTGTGCTATTATGTTTAGTTTGTTTTTTTTTATTTTACTTAAAGTTTTGGGGTATATATGCAGATCTTGCAGTATTGTTACATAGGTATGCACATGCCACTGGGGTTTGCTATGTCTTCTACTCTCTTCGGTATTCCTTTCCTTAATAAACCAGGTACTACGATTACTCACCTGATTTTGTTTCTTATGTAGGTGCTTTCTTGTGTGGATAGTTGTTCAGTTTAGTGTTTCTGAAGAGTAGGGGTGATGATTGCTGGAGGGTTCTATTGGGCCATCTTGCTCTGCCTCCCCGTCTATTAAGGTTTTAAAATGAAATTCATAAGTTTCATCTAATCACATATTGGGTAAAGTGTTTAAAGAATAAATTTTGGTTACTTTTTTATCTAGTGCCTATAACAGGAGAAAACAAATGGTTTTTCCAGTTTCACACCTCTCAATGCAACAATTCTGACACCAGATATTTGGGGGTATTTCCTCACATACCAGTCATTCTCCAGAAGACACCAGCTGGGTGTCCTATAATTCAATTCAATTCTCACACTACCTACTGTAGATGGCATCAGATCATGTAGGTTAAGGGCTCACTCCCAAAAGACTTCCCTCCACTTCACTTACTAATTGCATTAGGTTGTCATCCATGCAGTCATGTGTCATTAAACAATGGAGATACATTCTGACAAATTTTTGTGATTTTGTCATTCAATGACTATTATAGAGAGTGCTGTACTTACATTAATCTAGATGGTATAGTCTACTAAATAGCCAAGCCATATGATATAGTCTATTGCTCCTAGATCACAAACCTGTATAGCATATTACTATACTTGGTACTGTAGACAATTGAAACACAATGGTAAAAACTTGTGTATCTAAATGTATCTAAACATATAAAAGGTATAGTAAAAAGAAATTATAATCTTATAGGGCCACCATCTTATATGTGGTCTGTTGTTGACTAAAACCTTAGATAGTACATGACTATACTTACGACTAACTGGCTATAAATCAGGATTTCTATAACCCCTTCCTTGGGTTCCATTAATTTGGTGGAGTTGTGTAGAGAACTCAGGGAAACATTGTACTTATGTTTGGCAGTTTATTAATAACAGATATAATGAGAATACAGGTGAACATTCACATGAAGAGATATATAGGGAAATGTCTGAAAGGGTCTCAGCACAGAACTTCTGTGCTGAGGTCAATGGAGTTGGTGTGCACTACCCTCCCAGAATATAGATGTGTTCATCAACCGGGAAGCTCTCTGAATCCCATAGTTCAGGGACTTTTATGGAGACTTCATTATATAGGGGTGATTGATTATGATCTCCACGTCTAGCATCTCTCCCTTCTCTAGGGAAAGTGGGGTGGGTCTGAACACTTTAAACTTATACCTTGGCCTTTCTGATGAACAGCCCATTGTAGTAGCCCACCAAAAATTGCATTATTAAAACAAAAGGTATTTCTAACATCCCCCAAAATTCCAAGGGATTCAGTAGCTCTGTGTCTAGAACTGGGGTCAAAGATTGAATATTAGAACAAAATATTCTCCTAGCAACCTTATAGTATAGAAAATTACAAAGGTTAGAAGCTCTTTGACAGCAACTGATGGCAGAAACCACTAGGCATGTTTCTTAATATTTCATGATAGCTGTAGTGATATCCCATTTTTATTCCTAATATTGGTCATTGTGGTTGCCTTTCCAGTCTTGGACGTTTTCCTCTTGAGGCTTAATAGGTGTTTTTTTTTATTGTTAAAACTGAACACCTAGCATATGGCTTTGTAGAGTTTTTCTTTCTTAATGTTTTATTTTAGGCTGTTAATTTTTGCTTTTGTATATAATTTACTTTATTTTACTTTATTTAAGTTTAATTTGTGCTTTTATATTTAGTTTCTTTTTATTTATTTTACTTAAAGTTTTGGGGTACATGTGCATATCTTGCAGGATTGTTGCATAGGTATGCACATGCCATGGTGGTTTGCTGCCTCCATCCCCCCATCACCTACATTAGGTATTTCTCCTAATGTTATCCCTCCCCAATGCCCCCACCCCCTGCTATCTCTCCCTTAGCTCCCCATGCCCCAACAGAACCCGGTGTGTGATGTTCCCCTCCCTGTGTTCATGTGTTCTCGTTGTTCAACACCAACTTACTAGGGAGAACATGCAGTGTTTGGTTTTCTATTCTTGTGTCAGTTTGCTGAGAATGATGGTTTCTAGCTTTATTCATGTCCCTGCAATAGACATGAACTCATCCTTTTTTATGGCTGCATAGAATTCCATGATGTATACTTGTCACATTTTCTTTATCCAGTCTATCATTGATGGGCATTTGGGTTGGTTCCAAGTCTTTGCTATTGTAAACAGCACCACAATGAACATATGTGTGTATGTCTTCACACATATGGGATTTCTGGGTCAAATGGTATTTCTATTTCTAGATCCTTGAGGAACTGCCACACTGTCTTCCACAATGGTTGAACTAATTTACACTCCCACCAACAGTGTAAGGGCACTCCTATTTCTCCACATCCTCTGCAGCACCTGTTGTCTCCAGATTTTTTTAATGATCGCCATTCTAACTGGTGTGAGATGGTATCACAATGTGGTTTTGATTTTCATTTCTCTAATGACCAGAGATGATGAGCTTTTTTTCATATGTTTATTGGATAAATGTTTTATTTTGAATAAATAAATGTTTTATTTTGAAAAGTGTCTGTTCATAGTTTCTTAAAAGTAAGTATTAATCACTTAATTTTAGATATTTATTTTATTTTCTAATCCACACAGCTAAGGTTAATAATTTCTCTCCCAATTTTTGCATTTTACAACATTCCATGTGTGAAATCATTATTATGGATCAGTTGCAATTATTTTATTACTTCCATTTTAGTGTTTTCTTTGATACTGGCGTTATTTGTAAGGGCAATGCTTAATATTGTTGCTGTTGGGGATTTTCTTGATATCTGTCTCTCAATTTCTGAAATAAATTTACTATGGTCACAAAACAAACAATTTTCATTTTCAAAATTTATTGATATTTTCTTTATTGCCCAATATGTGGTTAGTTTGGCAAATTCCTTATAATCACTTGAACAAGTTGTTAATTATTGTTGTGTTGTACATATTGTTCTAAATATGTCAAATCAATACTGTTAACTGTGTTCAGATTTTATATTTTTAGAAAAATTGTTCTGTTTATTCTGTAAACTGAGAAAGAGTATAGGTTGCACATGTCTAGTCTGAAAAATCTACAATCCTAAATATTAAAAAATTTGAAAAATTTTGAGCTTAGATATGATACTGAATGTGGATAATTACACACCTGAGCTCACGTGATGGCTCACAGTCAAAATGCAGATGAACAATGCACAGTTGATTCACTGTCTCCAAGGGATAAAGGACACTTACAGACACATTCAGCTGCAATATATTTTTCCTTATTCTCTCGCACAAGTACACCAAAAAATCTATTAAGAAGACATGTGTGCAGGCCACTGCCCCACTTAAGACCAAGACCTTTGTGTATTACTCACTGTGTTTTTCTGTTTATTTTCAGTTTTCTGATATAAAGATATTGTTGAAAATGTCAAAAATGCCTGCAGATGCTCCTATGGGTACCAGTGATAAGGAAAAGAGAAATCATTCATGTTGATCTGTAGCACAGAAAGTCAAGGTGTTGAAGAAATTCATATTTGAAATGTTTACAGCAAAGTATGATGTTAGAAGGAGCACCATATATGATCTGAAGAAACAGAAGCTTAAATTGTTGATGTTCCATGCAAAAAATGTAGAACAAAAGTTAACAAAAATTATAAGAGCATTGTGTAAAACTAAAGATCTTGAATGTGTACTGTAAATGTTGATCTTTCAGCATCATAGTGAATACATGTCACTTAATGGTATGCTAATAATGAAACAAGCAAAGATCTATCACAGAAACTGAAAATGGAGGTGAACTGTATTCAATAGGCTAATTACATAAATTTAAGAAAGGACATGACATTAAATTTTAAAAAATTAAAGTGACAAAGCATCTGTTGATCATGAAGCACTAAAGAAATTCACTGACGAGTTTGAGAAGATCATCACTGATGAAAATCTGACGCCAAAACAAAGTCATAATTCTGATGGAACATCATGTTTTTGTGTTATTGTCCTAGAAAGACATTGATTACAGCTTGTGAGAAAGCCCCCACAGAAGTTAAAAATGCCAAAGCAGGCCGGGCACAGTGGCTCATGCCTATAATCCCAGCACTTTGGGAGGCCAAGGTGGGTGGATCACGAGGTCAAGCGATCGAGACCATCCTGGTCAACGTGGTGAAACCCCGTCTCTACTAAAAATACAAAAATTAGCTTGGCATGGTGGCACACGCCTGTGGTCCCAAGCTGCTCCGGAGGCTGAGGCAGGAGAATTGCTTGAACCCAGGAGGCGGAGATTGCGGTGAGTTGAGATCCTGCCATTGCACTCCAGCCTGGGTAAAAGAGCGAAACTCCCTCTAAAAAAAAAAAAAAAAAAAAAAAAAAAAAAAAACCCAAGACAGACAATGTGTGGTGTTATGTGGTAATGAAGATGGCATAAAAAAATAAAAAATTGAGATATACAGTGATG
>CAUYLG010004712.1:0-31460 GCA_963573385.1 Cacajao melanocephalus
AGCTTTTTGGGTGGCTGAGACCGGTGATTCGGTTGGACCATGGTGGGGGTGGTTGTGGTGAGCCGTGTTTCCGCAATTGCACTCCAGCCTTGGTAACTAGAAAAAATCCTTATAAAAAAAAAAAAAAAAAAAAAAAAAAAAAAAGAGGGCGGGGACGGATGGCAAGAAAAAAATAAATATATTAAAAAAAAAGAAAGAAAAGAAAAAGGAGACTAATGAAAATACTGAAAGAGAAAATAAGAGAAAAGGAATATTATTACCTGAAAGAGCAACCAAGCAAACTTTCAGGTACTTAACCCTTGGCATATATTCCAGTCCTCTGATTTAAAATGGCCCAGGTGGCCAGTTTACTCCTATATCTCGGAGGAAAAAGGCTGAAGAACAAGGAAAAGGTACATTCAAGAGGCTCAACTGATCCTGATTCCTGAAGGATCATAAATTTCTCACCAATGCCGAGGTTCATTTCTGTCTCCAAACCCTCTCTGTAGCCTGCTGCACTGCTGGCCACCCCACCTGTCTCCTAATGTGCCCTTTTCCTTTCTGAATGTGCCCCTAGAACCCAAAGATTCTGCCCTTGACCATCTTTCTTCCAACTTCTGAAGAGAACCACTCTGTTCGAAAGCAGTGGTTCTCAATGGGGTAATGTTGCCCTTTCGCAATGTCTGGAGACATTTTTGGTTGTCACAGCTGGAGTAGGGGTGCTACTAGTGTTTGGTGGGTCGAGGCCAAGGATGCTGCTAAAATATACTACAATGCAAAGGACAACCTCCCACAAGAAAGAATCTGGATCAAAATGGCAATTGTGCTGAGGCCGAGAAAACCCTGGTCTCCCTTATAGGGGAGTACAGTGCCTCTACGACTTCAACAGGCATTTGTGGACAATCCCCAAATCAATCTCTAGCCTGGGCCTCTCCCTCAATTACCAATGCTGCCTCTCCAATGCCCTGGACAGTCCACAGACACCTCCAACATCCAAACCAAGCTCTTTATCTCTATGTTCCTCTTCCTGGGTGGGACTGCCATTCTATCCATTTCTCAAGCTAGGAACCACAAAGCATCCTCCACATGCAACAGGTTATCACCAAGTCTTGTTTCATACTTTTTTTTGAGACAGAGTCCCACTCTGTTGCCAGGCTGGAGTATAGTGGCACAATCTCGGCTCACTGCAACTTCTGCCTCCCGGGTTCAAGCTATTCTCCTGCCTCAGCCTCCTGAGTAGCTGGGATTATAGGCACATGCCACCACGTCCAGCTAATTTTTGTATTTTTAGTAGAGACAGGGTTTCACCATGTTGGCCAGGCTGGTCTCGAACTCCTGACCTCATGATCTGCCCGCCTCGGCCTCCCAAAGTGCTGGGATTACAGGCGTTAGCCACTGCACCCAGCCCTAAATTGACCTTTCTTTTCCCATCAACTCCTGTGGCTGATTGCTGTCTTCCAGAAACATATTGTATACTCCACCCTGCCTCCAGGATAAAGCCCAAACTTCTTAGCATGGCATTCCAAGACTGTTCTCAAACTGCTTTGCTAAACTTCTCTCCCATTGGATTCACCTCTCAGTCCTCCAGTCAACCAAATTACATGTCCTTTTCCCAAACATCCTACATCATCCCGCTTCTATGTCTTCACCTAAAGCCTTCACTCATCACTGCTTGTGACAATTCTATTCACATTTAAGACACAGACTCTCTCACAATAGACTGTCTGAAATTAAAAAAAAAAAAAAGACACAGCCTCAGTGACGCTTTACAGATTTCGCCACTGAAGCTAACTTCCTCCTGTTCTGATCTGCACCACATTTTATTTCTTTTAAAGACTCTTTCACATACTTTATCATACACATTTGACCCCCTCCAACACTCTAAGTTCTTATAGGCAGGCAGGGACTGAGTCCTCACTTTCATACCCCTTGTAGTATATGACATATGTCCTATACATGTAGGCAACTCAGTAAATGTTTCAGATATTGAACTGAGAAGTCTGAAAGAAGGTTTCTTTCTCCACGGTGCAGAGAAAGATGATTTTTGTTGGAAAAGATTCATGGAGAAATTTCTTTCCTAAAGTTAGCCCTATTTTATGGATAAATGAATGTTAAATACCACAAATCTTTGTATATTGGTCCTGAAAGGAAAAATTGGAGGTACTGAGTTAGCAAGCTCATTTATTAGCTGTATTTTTCTTATACAGAATACACTCAGTTCACCCAAGCCTATTAAGAACTTTTGATTTCTGGCTGGGTGAGGTGGCTCATGCCTGTAATTGCATCACTTTGGGAGGCTAAGGCAGGAAGATGCCTTGAGGCCAGGAGTTCCAGATGAGCCTGGTCAATATAATGAGCCCCATCTCTACAAAGTGTATTTTAATTTAATTTAATTTTATTTTATAGATGGAGTCTCATTCAGTGACTCCAGAACCAGGCTGGAGTGCAGTGGCATGATCTCAGCTCAATGCAACCTCCACCTCCTGGGTTCAAGCGATTCTCCTGCCTCAGCCTCCTAAGCAGCTAGGATTACAGGCATGCACCACTACGCCTGGCTAATTTTTGTATTTTTAGTAAAGATGGGGTTTCGCCATGTTGACTGGTCTCAAACTCCTGACCTCAGATGATCCACCTGCCTTGGCCTCCCAAAGTGCTGGAATTATAGGCATGAGCCACCATGCCTAGCCTAATTTTTTTTTTTTTTAAAGATGGGGTTTCACCATGATGGCCAGGCTGGTCTTGAACTCCCGACCTCAGGTGATCCACCCACCTTGGCCTCCCAAAGTGCTAGGATTACAGGTGTGAGCCACCGTGCCCGGCCAGTATTTTTTAAATTAAAAAAAATTTTGAACTTTTGATTTCCCTCTCTTTCAAAATTTCACTTATCCTTCAAAGCCCAAGTGAGACAGTGAGACCCTATCTCAAAAAAAACTTTCCTGATTTCTCTAGTGTAATTAATTTCTTCCTCAATGCTCTCATAGCACTCATTTAATAATATTTATTACTTTCTACATTCAATTACTGTTATTACTATCCTATTATTTCTAAATTCTTTTATTATTATCATCTTTAGCTCCTAGAGGACAGAGGCAACAATTTAGTCATTTTCCCCTCACTGTAACTTGTTCAGTGCTTAGCACATAACAGACCATAAATGCTGAACTTAATGGAAGCATTAATTTTGAGTAGTCCTAGAAGAGTTAATACAAATATTCTAAATCAAACTGAATTCGTTTGGGCCAGAGTTTGACAGTGGATTAAGAAATCCATCTCAGGCTGGGAGCAATGGCTCATGCCTATGATCCCAGCATTTTGGGAGGCCAAGGTGGGAGGATCACTTGTGTTCAAGAGTTTGAGACCAGCTTGGGCAACATAGTGAGAACTTGCCTCTCCAAAGTATAATAAATTAGCCGAGTATGGGGGTGCATGCCTAGTCCCAGCTCCTAAGAAAGCTGAGGCAAGGAGATCACTTGAACCAAGGATGTCAAGTCTGCAATGAGCTGTGATCATGCCACTCAGCCTGGGTGACAGATTGAGACCCTGTCTTAAAAAAGCCAGGCATGGTGGCAGGTGTCTGTAGTCTCAGCTACTTGGGAGACTGAGACAGGAGGATCACTAGAGCCCAGGAGTTTTGGGCCGTAGTATGCTATGCCCATCGGGTATCTGCACTAAGTTCAGCATTATTATGATGACCTCCCGGGAGCAAGGAACCACCATGTTGCCTAAGGAAGGGTGAACCAGCCTAGGTAGGAAACAGAGCAGGTAAAAACTCCCATGCTGATCAGTAGTGGGATCGCACCTATGAATAGCCACTGTACTCCAGCCTGGGCAACCTAGTGAGACCCTGTCTCTAAAAAGAAAAATGGGGCCAGGTGTTGTGGCCTATGCCTGTAATCCCAGCACTTTGGACGGCCAAGGCAGGTGATCACTTTAGGTCAGCAATTCGAGACCAGCCTGGGCAACATGGTAAAACCCCGTCTCTACTAAAAATACAAAAATTGTCCAGGCATGGTGGCTCATGCCTATAATCTCAGCACTTTGGGAGGCTGAGGCAGGCGGATCACCTGAGGTCAGGAGTTTGAGACCAGTCTGGCCAACATAGTGAAACTCTGTCTTTACTAAAAATACAAAAAATTAGCCAGGTGTGGTGGCGTGCGCCTATAATCCCAGCTACTCCAGAGGCTGAGGCAGGAGCATCGAGTGAACCTGGGAAGCAGAGGTTGCAGTGAGCCGAGATCACGCCATTGCACTCCAGCCTGGGCGACAGTGTGAGAATCCGTCTTAAAAAAAAAAAAAGCCACTTTCAATTAAGAATGTCCTTGATGAGCCCGGCGCGGTGGCTCACACCTGTAATCCTAGCACTTTGGGAGGCCAAGGTGTGTGGATCACCTGAGGTCAGGAGTTCAAGACCAGCCTGGCCATCATGGTGAAACCCCATCTTAAAAAAAAAAATTAAAAAAAAGAATGTCCTTGATGAAGCAGTGCAATTTTTTTTTTTTTTTTTTTTGAGATGGAGTTTTGTTCTTGTTGCCCAGGCTGGAGTGCAATGGTGCAATCTCAGTTCACTGCAACCTCCACCTCCCGGATTCAAGCAATTCTGCCTCAGCCTCCCAAGTTGCTGAGACTACAGGTGCCTGCCACTACACCCAGCTAATTTTTTTGTATTTCTGGTAGAGGTGGGGTTTTGCCATGTTGGCAGGCTGGTCTCAAACTCCTGACCTCAGGTAATCCACCTGCCTCAGCCTTCCAAAGTTCTGGGATTACAGGCGTGAGCCCCCGAGCCCAGCCAGTACCAATTATTAATTGTATTAAATCTCGATGCTACAGTACATGTCTTTTTAATATTTTGAGTGAAGAAATGGAAATATGCATATAGCATTTCTGCATACAATAGTTGTCTCATGGTTTGTCAAGATAAAATACATGTGCCATTAAACTAACCTTTGGTCCGGTGCAGTGACTCAACCCATAATCCAAACACTCTGGGAGGCCAAGGCGGGAGGATCGCTTGAGATCAGGAGTTTGAGACCAGCCTGGGCAACATGGTGAAACCAGATTTGTACAAAAAATTAGCTAGGCATGGTCACCACACCTGTCTAATTTTTGTACTTTTTTGTAGAGATGAGGTTTCAATTCATCATGTCGCCCAGGCTGGTCTTGAACTCCTGACCTCAGGTGATCCTTCCACCTTGGCCTCCCAAAGTTTTAGGATTATAGGCATGAGCCACTGTGCCTAGCCCCTCTGCCTATTTTTATTTGGGTTGTCTTTTATCGTTGTTGAGTTGCAGTTTTCTTTACATTTTCTAGATACTAGACTCTCATCAGATACGATTTTAAAATACTTTCATTCTTTTCACTCTCAAGTATCCCTTTGATGTACACACCCACAAAAGCAGATAGTGTCCAATTGCATTCTTTGATGCAACTGGACTCTCCCTCTCCCTCTTTCAGACAGGGTCTCACTCTCTTGCCCAGGCTGGAGTGCAGTGGCACAATGACAGCTCACTGTGGTCTCAACCTCCCAGGCTCAAGCAGTCCTCCCACTTTAGCCTCCCAAGTAGCTGGGACTACAGACATACACCACTGTGCCTGGCTAATTTTTGTGTTTTCTGTAATTTTTTTGTAGAGATGAGGTTTCACCATGCTGTCCAGGCTGATCCTGAGCTCAAGTGATCCTCCCTTCTTGGCTTCCCAAAGTGCTGGGATTACAGGTGTGAGCCACTATGCCCAGCCTATGGTTGTTTTAAAATTAACAGACTATTTTGGGGGGACAGTTTTAGGCTTACAGAAAAATTGGTCAGAAAGTACAGAGAATTCCAGGCCTGAGAGCAGTGGCTCACACCTGTAATCCCAACACTTTGGGAGGCCGAGAAGGGAGGATCACTTGAGCTAAGGAGTTTGAGAGCAGCCTGGGCAACATGGTGAAACCCTATCTCTACAAAAAATACAAAAATTAGCCAGGCGAAGTGGTGCACACCTGTAGTCCAGCTAGGGAGGCTGAGGTAGGAGGATCTCTTGAGCCCGGAAGGTCAAGGCTGCAGTGAGTCAAGATTGTGCCACTGCCCCTCCAGCCTGTGTGACAGAGGAAGACTCTGTCTTAAAAAAAAAAAATGCAGAGAGTTCCCATATCCCCCATCAGGCTCCCCATTTATCCTATTATTAACCTTTTTCAATTGGTGTGGTGCATTTGTTACAACTGAGTCAATATGTTAAATTATTAACATAGTCCATATTGATACATTATAATTAACAAAGTCCATAAATTACATTAGGGTTTACTCTTTGCATTGTACATTCTATGGGTTTCCAAACAGGTATGACATATATTCACCATGACACTATTACAACATCATACAAAATAGTTTCACTTCTGTAAAACTCCGCTGTGCTCCACCTACCATCCCTTCCTCCCCGCAACTCTACCTCCCTGGCAGGCACAGTGGTGCACACCTGTAGTCCAGCTAGGGACTGGCAGTCACTGTTCTTTTTATTGTCTCCATAGTTTAGCCTTTTTAGAATATCATTTGAGGCCAAGGGCAGTGCCTCATGCCTGTATTCCCAGCACTTTGGGAGGCTGAAGTGGGAGGACTGCTTGAGACCAGGAGTTCAAGACCATCTTGGGCAACATAGCAAGACCTCGACTCAAAACAAAACAAAACAAAACAAATATATATATATATATATATATATATATATATATATATACACATATGTATATGTGTGTGTATATGCCATATAGTTGGAATCATACAGTTTGTAGTCTTTCCACATTGATTTCTTTCACTTAGCAATATGAATGTAAAGTTCCTCCATGTTTTTTCATGGCTTCATAGCTTTTTTATTTTTATTTTTTTGAAATAGATCTTGTTATGTTGCCCCAGCTGGTCTCAAACTCCTGAACTAAGAGACTGCCTTGCCTCAGTCTCCAGAAAAGCTGGAAATAGCTGAGACTACAGGCACATGCCCTTTTTTTTTTTTTTTTTGAGACATGCCTTTCTTTTTTTTTTTTGCTCTGTCACCCAGACTGGAGTGCAGTGGTGCGATGTTGGCTCGCTGCAAATTTCACCTCCTCAGTTCAAGCGATTCTACTGTCTCAGTCTCCTGAGTAGCTGGGATTATAGGTGCCTGCCACTATACCCAGCTAATTTTTTTGTATTTTGAGATGGGGTTTCACCATGCTGGCCAGGCTGGTCTTGAACTGCTGACCTCACTCAAGTGATCCACTCACCTCAGCCTCCCAAAATGTTGGGATTACAGGCATGAGCCACTGCACCTGGCCTCAAAAATATCTAATATGGCAAATATTGAAAGATATAATCCACATAAAGATTTTAGGGTCTTCTATAATTTCTTTTTGAGATGGTGTTTTCACTCTTGTTGCCCAGGTTGGAGTGCAATGGCACGATCTCAGCTCACTGCAGCCTCTGCCTCCCGGGTTCCAGCAATTCTCCTGCCTCAGCCTCCCGAGTAGCTGTGATTACAGGCATGTGCCACCACGCTCCGTTAATTTTGTATTTTTAATAGAGATGGAGGTTTCCCCATGTTGGTCAGGCTGGTTTCAAACTTCCAACCTCAGGTGATCCACCCGCCTCGGCTTCCCAAAGTGTTGAGATTACAGGCGTGAGCCACTGCACCCGGCCTCTTCTGTAATTTCTTACACTGTAAATGGGTCTCAAGACCCAACAGTTTGAGAACTGTTTCTCTGGGATGCCTTCTTCTTTTCCTGATGGCTAATCCCAGTCAAGGGATTTAGGTATTACAGTTCTGTTCCAGACTCGCCTCTCTGAGAACCTTCCCTGATGGGCCACACTCTACTTAGTGCCCTTGCTCTGTATCTCCTCTTCAGTTATGTTGTTCCTGTTTCTCCGGCTGCTTTTTCCCCTTCCTTCCTTCCTCCTTCCTTCCTTCTTCCTTCCTTCCCTCCTTCTCTCCCTCCCTTCCCTTCCCTTCCTCCCTTCCCTCTCCTTCCTTCCTTCTCTCCCTTCTTCCTTCTCTCCCTTTTCTTCCTTTCTTCTCTTCCTTCCATCCTTCCTCTTTCCTTCCCCCACCCCCTTTTTTTTTTTGAGACAGAGTCTAGCTCTGTAGCCCAGGCTGGAGTGCAGTGACGCGATCTCACCTTACTGCAACTTCTGCCTTCGAGGTTTGATTCTTGTGCCTCAGCCCCTGGGGTAGCTGGGATTACAGGCGTGCCACCATGCACGGCTAATTTTTGTATTTTTAGTCGAGACGGGGTTTCACCATGTTGGCCAGGGTAATATCTGAACTCCTCACCTCCAGTGATCTGCCTGCCTTGGCCTCCCAAAGTGCTGGGATTGCAGGCGTGAGCCAGGGCACCAGGGTTTTTTTTTTTGGAGACAGGGTCTCACTCTGTCGTCCAGGCTGGAGTGCAAAGGTGCAATCATAGCTCACTGCAGCCTCGAACTCCTGGGCTCAAGCGATCCTCCCACCTTAGCCTCCCGAGTAGCTGAAACCACAGGAGGGCGCCATCACACACAGCTAACTTTTATAAATTTTTTTTTCTTGTCTTCTCCCCACCCCCGCCCCCTCTATCGATCCTCCCGCCTCGGCCTCCCAAAGTGCTGAGATTATAGGCGTGAGCCGCGGCTGGCCCGTACTGCTTAGAAACCTGGGTTCTTTGCAGGTCCTGGAAAAGAAAATGAAGGGGTCGTGCAATAGCTGAAAATCCGGGCAGCCCTTCCAGGTGCGTCCTCAACTGGGAGTCAATCTATAGCAAAAAGTTTGCCCTTTGCGCCGGATCTCTCACATCAGAGAGCATCGCAGGAAAGGTACAGCCTGGAGAGGACTAATGGAATCGGGGAAGGACTCAAAGAAGTTGGGAAACTCCGACTCTTCTCAGTGTTTAAAAAGCAGAGGCCGGGCGCGGTGGCTCACACCTGGAATCCTAGCACTTTGGGAAACCGAGGCGGGTGGATCACGAGGTCAGGAGTTCGAGACCAACCTGGCCAACATGATGAAACCCCCATCTCTACTAAAAAAATGAAATTTGCCCGGCGCGGTGGCGGGCGCCTCTAATCCCAGCTCTACTCGGGAGGCTGAGGCAGGGAGGCGCTTGAACTCGACCCCGGAGGCAGAGGTTGCAGTGAGCCAAGATCGCGCCACTGCACTCTAGCCCAGAGCAAGACTCCGTCTCAAAAAAAAAAAAAAAAGGAAAAAAAAAAAAGCAGAGGCGCCTCGGAAGGCCTGAGGGGTGAGGAGTCTAGCAGTGAGCCTGGAGACCAACGGCACTAAAGGGTATTCTCGCCCTGCCCCAAGGGTCCCCGTTCCGCCCCCTGCCGCCAAGCAAGGAATCCGGCGCCGCTGGTCAGGGGGTAGTATTTACGACAGTGCTGGCGCTTTCCGGCCGGCCGCACAGCTGCTGACGCGTCGGGAGGCGGAGCTAGGGAAGCGAATTCTCTTGGCGGTAGCTGTGCAGACGCTGCTGCTGTGACCCACCTGCTTCTTCCGCGGAGCGATGGCAGTGTCTGACGGATCCGCGCGGACCCCGCCCAGCTCAGGTAGGCTTAGGGCCTCGCCCTCCGGCGGAGAGTACCGAGGAGCGCTGGTCTTAGCGGTGCGGTCGGGGGAGGACGCCCAGTGAGTCCTGTTTGCGGGGATGGGGCTCCATGAGGAAAGGGGCGAGCTGTGAGAGGTTGCAGCCTGCGGCTTCTGGATAGTGATGACGTTCGGGGGCACTTTACAGTGAGAGGGCTGTAGTCTGAGGAGTAATGGGACATTGGGGGATCTTGGAGGAGGGGCTGCACTGCAGGGATGTTTTTCTGTGGTTAGATCATTGAGCCAACCCGGGTAGGCGGAAGCTCTGGGCTGTTGGTGCTGTGATTTCTGTGATTTGAGGTAGAGCCCACCCCATCCCCGCACACATGTTTTCTCTATTTGTTGGTTGCAGATAAAGTCCAGAAAGACAAGGCTGAACAGATCTCAGGGCCCAGGCAGGGCAGCCGAATGGGGAAACTCTTGGGTTTTGAGTGGACAGATTTGTCCAGCTGGCGGAGGCTGGTGACCCTGCTGAATCGACCAACGGACCCTGCAAGCCTGGCTGTCTTTCGTTTTCTTTTTGGTGAGTCCAGTTTATGGGTGGGAGCAGTTTGGTTGGGGGTGGGAGAATGACAATCGTCAATTTTTCGGTTGCAAGTAGACTTAGCTCCGTTTTCCTCAGAGCTGAAGATACTGGTATAAAAGAAGAGGTCTTTGTAACGTTTAGGATTAAGCCTACTTTGTCTTCTCCAGTTAGGATTTACATGATGGCCAGAACTCCTTTTTTTGAGATGGAGTTTCGCTCTTGTTGCCCAAGCTGGAGTGCAATGATGTGATCCCGGCTCACTGCAACCTCCGCCTCTTGGGTTCAAGCGATTCTCCTACCTCAGCCTCCTAAGTAGCTGAGATTATAGGCCAGGCCCCTGCCACCACCCCTGGCTAATTTTTTTATTTTTTAGTTTTTAGTTTCACCACGTTGGCCAGGCTGGTCTTGAACTCCTGACCTCATGTGATCCACCTGCCTCGACCTCCCAAAGTGCTGGGATTCCAGGTTTAAGCCATCTCGCCCCGCTAAAAATGCTTTGATCTGAGGCTATATGATATGCAGAGGCAAGGTAGCAGTGACCCATTTTGCTTGTGGCATGAAATTGCCCAGAAGACTCAGAGAAACAGAGTGAGGGGTCACAAGGGCCATACATTTTGGCTGTGACTGCCTAATCAAGAGCTTCCTAACTCAGGCCACAGCATGGTGTGCATGGAATGGTTTACAGATGTGCAGAGATATTAGACCCCTTAGCCCAGTAGTTCTCAACTGGAGACTTTTGCTCCCTGGGCGATGTTAGGCAATGTTTGGAGACATTTTTAGTTGTGTCAACTTGGGGGAGGGAGAATAGGTGGCTTCTGGCATCTGTATAGAGGTCAGGGATGCTCCTGAATGTCCTGTGGTACATTGGATAATCCCTCTCAATAAATAATTAACCAGCCCAAAATGTGACTAGTCTTGAGGTTGAGAAACCCTGCCTTATCTCAAGCTGGCTTCCTCATCTGAGTAGCCCCTTCTGTTTATTCCCGGCATGTTGATGAAATGCAACTGTTTTCTGCGTGTGCCAGGAAGCAAAAAAGGTTGAGAAGCACTCCCAGAGCACTTTCTGAAGCTCAATAGGATGGATCTTTATAGCTGTCAAGACCCTATCAGTTTTTATAGCATTTTGTGCATTTCTTTAATTTAATCCTTTCTGTAATCCTGTGACATAGTCCCCTTCTCACAAATGGGGAATTGGTTAACTGAGCTGCAGGGGCTGTTCTAGAAGGCACAACTGACATAATACTGTGCAAAGTAGGCACTCAGAAATTAATACTGAATAAATGGTGGAGCCAAGATTAAAAGAGAAGTCTGACCCTGGAGGTGCACACTCTCAACTATGTTCCACTGTATTCTGCTGCTTCCTTATCTGAGACCCAATGACCTCCTCCCCTATTGCCTTCTTAGGGTTCTTGATGGTGTTAGACATTCCCCAGGAGCGGGGGCTTAGCTCCCTGGACCGAAAATACCTTGATGGGCTGGATGTGTGCCGCTTCCCCTTGCTGGATGCCCTGCGCCCACTGCCACTTGACTGGATGTATCTTGTCTACACCATCATGTTTCTGGGTGAGGGAAATTGTGGGAGAGATGGAAATATTGACTGGCCTACCAGAAACACAGAAATAGAAGCATGCTGGTGAATAGTCAAAGTCTTTGGCGCCTTATTTCACTTCTGCTGTGATCAGTTTCATGCTGTTGACCTATGTGTCACCTGAGCTGTGATCCCATAATTCTTCTTTTTAAAATATTAAAATAACGTTTAATTTTTATTTAGTTTTACCCGGTTATACACTGCTTGATTTTTCTTAATGTCAACCATATTCTACCCCAGGGAAACTGGGTCTGTGGTGACCTCTTGACCTCTTAATCCTCTCCCTACAAATACCAGGGGCACTGGGCATGATGCTGGGCCTGTGCTACCGGATAAGCTGTGTATTATTCCTGCTGCCATACTGGTATGTGTTTCTCCTGGACAAGACATCATGGAACAACCACTCCTATCTATATGGGTTGTTGGCCTTTCAGCTGACATTCATGGATGCAAATCACTACTGGTATGAGTCTGGGGGACCAAAGGGGAGGGGTTGGCTGGGTCAGGATGGTTACCAGAGATAGGGGCCCAGTGAGGTTTTTAGAATTTGTCTCAGTAAGGATATTTCCAGTCACACTTTGCAAAGTATGGTTATGAGGTCACTTTGATCTGGGTGGATTTGGGAGGGGAAAGGGTCAACTAGTTGGAGCACTTAAGATGACAAAAAGCAAAATGGCCCCATCCCACCCCTTCATTCTTTCCATATCTCCCCAGGTGCCTTGATTTATTCACCTTTTGTAACCCTCTTAGAGAGAAAAAGAGAATTCCAAAGCCAGGCATAGCTGTTTTCAGATCCTTTAAGGATGGTTATATAGAAGAGGGAGCAGACTTTCTCTGTGTGAGCCCAGAAGGGCAGAGCTAGCGCCAAAAGTAGAAGTTGCTGTGAGGAAGAGATCATGTCAGGAGAAGAGGGCGCTCCAGGGCTGCTCAGCGTTGCTGTTCTAGGAGGAGGTAACCTTTCCCCATTTCTGGCTTAGGTGACCATCTCCCAGGGGAGGTGGAGAAGGGATTTGGAAACAAGGTGGCAGGGCAGGTGACCTTAAGGATTCTTTATATGTTGAGTGAAAAGCAATAAAATGGGTGTCAATAAAATGAGTATGAGGGGGGAAAATCTCAAACATTGAATTCATTAACAGTCATTATGTTTTATTTTTCTATTTATTTATTTATTTTTAAATAGAGATGGGGTCTCACTTTGTTGCCCAGGCCGGTCTTGAACTTCTGGGCCCAAGCAGTTCTCCCCCATCCCAAAGTCCTGGGATTATAGGCATGAGCCACTGTGCCTGGCCTGTTAATACTCACATAAAAATACCCCTTTGGTAAAACTTGAAACTCATTCATAATGGCCAGCTCTAATCACAGAGAATTAAGAGGCAGTTTTGACAGAATATCCTTGAAAAGTTCTGTTTTGAGGGTATATTTTTGAGATGGCATCTCACTCTGTCACCCAGGCTAGAGTGCAGTGGTGTGATCATAGCTCACTGCAGCCTTGACCTTCTTGGGTTCAAGGGATCCTTCCATCTCAGCCTCCTGAGAAGCTGGAAGAACAGGTGTGTGCCACCACACTCAGCTACTTTTAAAAATTTTTTGTAGAGACGGGATCTCACTGTGTTGCTTAGGCTAGTCAGAGGTTCCATTTTTATGACTTTATGCATTTTGAAAAAATCACATGTCATTTATTCAGGGGTTTCCACATGGCAGGCACTATATTAAATATTTAGAATTTTTCCTCATGAAAACCCTATAAGGTTGATGGTGTTGTTCACATTTTATGTTTTTTGGGTTTTGTTTTTTGGAGTCAGGGTCTTGCTCTGTCACTGAGGCCATAGTGCAGTGGTGCAGTCATAGCTCACTACAAACTCAAACTCCTGGGCTCTTGCTTTAGCTTCCTAAAATGTTGGGATTATAGGCATGACCCACTGAGCCTGGCCTATTTACATTTTAAAGATAAAGAAACTAAGTCTTAGAGAAGTAAAGGATTTGCCTAAGGTCAGCTAGCAGTTAAGAAACAGAAGTGGGCCTCAGTGGCTCACACCTGTAATCCTAGCACTTTGGGAGGCCAACGTGGGTGGATCACCTGAGGTCAGGAGTTTAAGACCAGCCTGGCCAACATGGTGCAACCCCATCTGTACTAAAAATACAAAATTCGCCAGGCATGGTGGCAGGCATCTGTAATCCCAGCTACTTGGGAGGCTGAGGCAAGAGAATCACTTGAACCCAGGAGGCGGAGGTTGCAGTGAGCCGAGATTGTGCCATTGTACTCCAACCTGGGTGACAAAGGGAGACTCTGTCTTAAAAACACACACACACAAAAAACAAAACAAAACAAAAACAAAACAGAAGTGAGACCAGGTGTTCTTGACCGTAGAGTCCAGTGCTCTTGACCACAGTGTAAGCTGCCCCTTTCCCAGCTTCTACTTCTTGAAAACTTGCTTTGCTTCTGCTTCCTCAGAGAACATCTGGTGTTAGTAGCCTGGGTTTATCAGTTCTCTTCCAGAATACAGGCTGTTAGCAGGGACCTTCTTGCACTGCATCCTGGCATCCAGATCTATGAAACGTCAGATTATGTTGTATGTTACTCTGCTGATGAGTGTTTTGATTTTTTTTAAAGATAATATACTGCATATTTATTTACACACACATAGCTTTTCAAACACTCCATCAAATTCCTTTCCTTTTTCAGTAATTTTTTAGCATTGTAGTCCTTTTTTCCTGATTTGATCCATTAGAACAAATTCAGTTGTGAGCTAACAGGAAATACTGAACTTTTTGCTGTTATAGCTTAGTAGCAGTATTTCTTCTATGACTTGCATAATCACATTAGAATCTGCTCATATAATTCTAAAATGTCTCAGAATAGCCAGGGAGGGTATGGGAGATGTGCCCAGGATAGATAAGATTATTGCATATAAAAGGAAAGATGGAGATGTAGCTGGACTAAGCAGTCCCCCTCAATGTTTACCTCCCTTGGTATAGGTCTGTGGATGGCCTGCTGAATGCTCGTAGGAGGAATGCCCACGTGCCCCTTTGGAACTATGCAGTGCTGCGTGGCCAGGTACAGCATTTTTGGACAGAGGGAGGAGCTCCTTGACAGCCACTGTGGTCAGCATGGTCATCCCACTGCCAGACTACACTCTCCGCTGCCTCCCTGGATCTTCTCTTTTTACCCTTTGCTGGAAAGCTAGGCTGGCTTTCTCATTTTTTCCAATCCCTTAATCTGTGAATTCTCTCATTTGTCATGGAAAGACTAGAGCTTTGTCCCTTCTAGATTGAAATCCTCATGACAGAGAAAGGATTAAGTCTGTGCTTTATGACTTCTTCCATGGAGCCTGACACTGTGCTTGGCATTGGCTGGATTTCAGTAAATGCTGGTTGGATGAGTGAATTTCTGAGATGAATGAATAGAAGATGGAGTCTATTCTTCCTTGGGCCCTGGACTCAGATCAACATTTATTTTATTCATTAAAAAAAAAATATATATATATATATATAAGTAGATTATTTGGGTCAAGGATTGTAAGCTAGGAGCATGGATTCAAGTGGTCCTAACTATATGCTCTTTATTTTGTTCTTGCCTATCTGTAGAAAAGATTCTTTTTTTGCTTGAACTTTGTGTTACATTTTGTTTTCAGATCTTCATTGTGTACTTCATCGCGGGTGTGAAAAAGCTGGATGCAGACTGGGTTGAAGGCTATTCTATGGAATATTTGTCCCGGCACTGGCTCTTCAGTCCCTTCAAGTGAGTGGCAGTCAGGGTGGAGGCCTCTTTGAGGCATGGGCATAGAAGCAGGTGATTCATCTCTCTCGGTGATGGCAGCTGTTCCTACTTTGCCTGAATTTGCCACATGCCTTCCTTTGTCCACTCATCTCCCTATTCAGCAGAAGCAGAGTCAGTGGTATCCAAAGATTGAGCCCTAGCTGCTCTTAGGAGATAGGTGGTATAGATGGGCAAGAAAGGAAAAACAAATTTAAAAAGGTAAGGAAAGAGCCAGAACTGGCTGACTTGGTGAGTGAGCCAGTGCCCCCAGCAACTCCCTTTGGTGGTGCCTGTGTCCTTGCCTTGCCACTCTAGCCTCCTGTCAGACCTCTGCAGCTGGTACACTGAGAAGATGGGCACTGACTCTTCAGACTCTGACAAAAAACATAACCGCTTCCACAAAACAAAGGGTCACCTCTCTGATTTCTGTTTTCTTACCATTTCTTCTTTACTCTTGTTTTACTTTATTCTCTTTCTTCTTCCCTGTTATTTTCCAGTTCCTGAAGTTTGACTTCATTATTATGTTAGCCAAGCATTCACCTTTTAAAATTTCCTCTCACTCATGACCTCCACGGGGAACCTGCTTTCTACAACACACACACGTCTCAGGCAAATTTTGTCCTAGGAGATCTGCCCTTACTTATTACATAGGATATGTTGAAAAACATTGAACACCTAAAGTGTGTGAAAATGTAGAGGGCTGGGCATGGTGGCTCATGCCTGTAATCCTGGCACTTTGGGATGCTGGGGTGGGAGGATTGGTTGAGCCCAGGAGTTCATGACCAGCCTGAGCAACATAAGACTCTGTCTCTACAAAAAAAATTTAAAAAACAACTAGGCCTGGTGGCATGTTCCTGTGGTCTCAGCTACTTGGGAGGCTGAGGCAGGAGGATTGCTTGAGCCCAGGAGTTTGAGGCTCCAGTGAGCCATGATCATGCCACTGCCTTCCAGCATGGGTGATAGAGTGAAACTTTGTGTCAAAAAAAAAAAAAACACCTCGAGGGGTATCTTCATGGGTGGATTATGTACCTTGGGCATCTACCCAGCCACTGGAGTAGCCAAGGCACATTTGTGCTATGAGTGTGCTTTGACTGTTGTTTTCTCCAGTGGGCTGGTGCTTGAACTTTCTCCATGTGTTTGCAGACTGTTGTTGTCCGAGGAGCTGACTAGCCTGCTGGTCGTGCACTGGGGCGGGCTGCTGCTTGACCTCTCAGCTGGTTTCCTGCTCTTTTTTGATGCCTCAAGATCCATTGGCCTCTTCTTTGTGTCCTACTTCCACTGCATGAATTCCCAGCTTTTCAGCATTGGTCAGTACCTGTAGCCTGGTAGGAAAAAGGAACCACAGTTTTGCAGGAAGGGACTAGCCATTGATTGGGAGTGGGAGAGGGTGGTGTGAGCAGGAGCTAAATTGAACCCAGGGCAGTAACTATGAAGTAGGAATAAATGGGGGTAAGAAGATTGGGGCTTCTGGGCTCAGTATGTTATATAGTAAGGAATCTCCAGGAAGAACAAATATCGTATTACTTTCCAGCCAAGCATGGTGGCTCACACCTGTAATCCCAGCACTTTGGGAGGCTGAGGCAGGTGGATCACCTGAGGTCAGGAGTTCGAGACCAGTCTGGCCAACATGGTGAAACCTGTCTCTACTAAAAATACAGAATTAGCTGAGCGTAGTGGTGCATGCCTGTAATCCCAGCTACTTGGGAGACTGAGGCAGGAGAATCACTTGAATCCAGGAAGTGGAGGCTCAAGCTGAGATCGCATCATTGCACTCCAGCCTGGGCGACAGAGCAAGATTCCATCTCAAAAAAAAAACAAAAAAAAAAACTTTCCTTTTCAGTGGAACACCTGGGAGAAGTCTCCTAAGGGAACAAGGTTGAAGAGGTCCAACCAGACTTCTGAAATACGTATTTTCTCCCTGCATTCCTAGGTATGTTCTCCTACGTCATGCTGGCTAGCAGCCCTCTCTTCTGCTCCCCTGAGTGGCCTCGAAAGCTGGTGTCCCACTGCCCCCAAAGGTTGCAAGAACTGCTGCCCCTCAAGGCAGCCCCTCAGCCCAGTGTTTCCTGTGTGTATAAGAGGAGCCGGGCCAAAGGTGGCCAGAAGCCAGGGCTGCGCCATCAGCTGGGAGCTGCCTTCACCCTGCTCTACCTCCTGGAGCAGCTATTCCTGCCCTATTCTCATTTCCTCACCCAGGTTTGTAAGGGCTGTGGAGTATATGGCAAAGGCTGGACTTAGAAAGGAACAGATGACAACAGTTGGGAAAGAATGGGGCTGGTTTTGCAGCCCCTTCTGGGGTTAGTGTGAGAAGCATTGAGCTGATTCCCCCTGCCCTGCTTTTCTAGGGCTATAACAACTGGACAAATGGGCTGTATGGCTATTCCTGGGACATGATGGTGCACTCCCGCTCCCACCAGCATGTGAAGATCACCTACCGTGATGGCCGCACCGGTGAACTGGGCTACCTTAACCCTGGGGTGAGACGTCTGATGCTGACAATTTAGTGTTCTTCAGAGACCCCTTGTGCTTTGGGGTCTGGTTTTGTCTTAAACACACCGTAAAGCAAAACAGATTTGAGTTTGCTCTGGCTTTTCTCAAGAGCCAGATTGAACTATCTTTTGTGTGGGTTGAGTTAGGGCAGTGTCATTCATTTTCTTGGCTGAGATTAGATTTAGGAAAAGTAAGCACCACTAGCCCAGCAAGGAAAAATTCATTCCTAAAGGCAAGTTCCATGTTCTCCTAGCCAGAATGGACAGCAGGCAGGGATCTCATTGTGCCACTGGCAGCGCATGACCTGTCTTGGAAGTTCATAATAATGAGGTGGGACTAATGTGGGGGTTTGGGGCAGGTATTCACACAGAGCCGGCGATGGAAGGATCACGCAGACATGCTGAAGCAATATGCCACTTGCCTGAGCCGCCTGCTTCCCAAGTATAATGTCACTGAGCCCCAGATCTACTTTGATATTTGGGTCTCCATCAATGACCGCTTCCAGCAGAGGTGGGCAAGGGGAGCAGAGAGTGGGAAAAAATGAAGCACAATTCTTTTTGCCAAGATAAACAGCCCTTGCTCCCTGGTGTTGTCTTGCTTAAAAGGCTGTCCTTCCTCTAGTGCATGTCCCCATTGATCTGGTTGTGGGCATAGCTGGTTGCTTCCAGCAGGGGGCACCATCATCCAGGAGAAAAGTGAGTTGACTTTTTTTAGACACTGTTAACACAATGCCTTCTCAGGTAGCCACTAACCCCCGTTATTCCCAGTGCTCCAGATCTCTTCTGCCTTCTCTCTCTGCCCTGGACTGGCAATAACATGCCAACACAAACCATTTCTTCTACCTCTATTCCCTCTCCTTCGGAATAATGATGAAAGAGACAGAACCGGAAGTTCTGGTGGGTGGGTGACTGTGGTGTCCTTAGAACATGGTTTTCTTTCCTAAGGATTTTTGACCCTCATGTGGACATCGTGCAGGCCGCTTGGTCCCCCTTTCAGCGCACATCCTGGGTGCAACCACTCTTGATGGACCTGTCTCCTTGGAGGGCCAAGTTACAGGAAATCAAGAGCAGCCTGGACAACCACACTGAGGTGGTCTTCATTGCAGATTTCCCTGGTATGGAGGAAAGTGAGGAGAGGCTTTGCTGTCTTTCCTTCTGGCTGCCTTGGCCAGGGACATTCCATGTGGTGGGAGGGGAGAAGGGAATGTTTTTGAAACCTAAGGGGATGATGATGGTAAAGGTGTGTTGTCTCTGTTCTGGCTGGGAGCGAGTTCACTCTACGGTAGGGTGGGATGATGAACACTGTTGGTCTGGCAGGACTGCACTTGGAGAATTTTGTGAGTGAAGACCTGGGCAACACTAGCATCCAACTGCTGCAGGGGGAAGTGACTGTGGAGCTGGTGGCAGAACAGAAGAACCAAACTCTTCAAGAGGGAGAAAAAATGCAGGTATTTTGCTGGGATTGACAGCAGAAAGAGCTGAGTGCGGTGGCTTACACCAGTAATCCCAGCTACTTAGGAGGCTGAGGCAGGAAGCCAGGAATTTACAGTCAGCCTGAGCGAGATAGTGAGACCCCATCTTTAACAATTTAAAAAACAATGGCAGGCCGGGCATTGTGGTTCACGTCTGTAATCCAAGCACTTTGGAGGCCAAGGCGGGCGGATCACCTGAGGTCAGGAGTTCAAGACCAGTCTGACCAACATGGTGAAACCCCATCTTAAAAAAAGAAAAAATAAAAAAAAAAACAATGGCAGAAAGCTTAGATGAGCAAGGTGCATTTATTATAGACTGAAAATATTCTACCATAGCAGTAATGCAGTGGAGCTCAAAAAAAAAAAAAAAAAAAAAAAAAACAAGGGCCCCTGGGACTGTGAATAACCTCATTCAGGATTCTAGAGGTTTGTTACTTCCAATTCCAAAACACAACTGAGTAGAAAGAAGCCAAGAATCATAGAGTAGGGAGGCCACAGGCTGGCTAGAGAAAAGCTGGTGAAATTTATCCATTTCTTCTCCTTCATCAGTTGCCTGCTGGTGAGTACCATAAGGTATATACGACATCACCTAGTCCTTCTTGCTACATGTATGTCTATGTCAACACTACAGAGCTTGCACTGGAGCAAGACCTAGCATATCTGCAAGAATTAAAGGAAAAGGTGGAGAATGGAAGTGGTAAGTATATGAACATTTGGCTGAGATAGCCCCTGGTTTCAAAAAGTCAGGGTTATGAATGAGGTTCTAGCCATTCAAGAATGAACTTGAAGTCTCTAGCTGGCAGAAGGGGAGTTCTAAGGGGAGAGAGTGATCCATCTCAGTGATTCCTTTTTTTTTCTGTCTTCCGGGCAGAAACAGGGCCTCTACCCCCAGAGCTGCAGCCTCTGTTGGAAGGGGAAGTAAAAGGGGGTCCTGAGCCAACACCTCTGGTTCAGACCTTTCTTAGACGCCAACAAAGGCTCCAGGAGATTGAACGCCGGCGAAATACTCCTTTCCATGAGCGATTCTTCCGCTTCTTGTTGCGAAAGCTCTATGTCTTTCGCCGCAGGTCAGTTCACCACAACATTTGTCATTGCCATCATATGTTGGCAAGCTTGGTAACTTTCCTCTGGGGAGGGTAATACTAAAGACTCTCATACAAGAAAGAATGGTTTAGCTCTAGATATCTTTTCCTGCCGTTCTTCTCCCTGATTTACTGGAAGAATAAGTGGCCTATGTCTGATGGCCTGCTTTCTTGTTCTGCCTCAGCTTATCTCCAGCCTCTCTGTGGGCTGTTCCTACCCTATCCTGGAATCCTCTACCAGACTGTATAAAGAGTGGGGTACCCAGCTGGACACGGTGGCTAATGCCTGTAATCCCAGCACTTTGGGCGGGCAGATCACTTGAGGTCAGGAGTTCAAGACCAGCTTGACCAACATGGAGAAACCCCGTCTCTACTAAAAATACAAAATTAGCTGGGTATGGTGGTACATGCCTGTAATCCCAGCTACTCGGAAGGCAGAGGCAGGAGAATCGCTTGAACTCAGGAGGCAGGGGTTGCGGTGAGCCAAGGTGGCACCGTTTCACTCCAGCCCAGGCAATAAGAGTGAAACTCCATCTCAAAAAAGAGTGGGTGTCCTTCCCGCTGGGACATAGAGGGTCACTTGTGGGGAGATGCCCATATATGCCTGTGTGGGAGGAGCGAGGACCTGGTGCCTTATAAGTGCTTTAGCTGAAATTCTAATGTTGAAACAGGAGTTTGAACTGGGTCGGCTTTTTCTTGTTTTTCAGCTTCCTGATGACTTGTATCTCACTTCGAAATCTGATATTAGGCCGCCCTTCCCTGGAGCAGCTGGCCCAGGAGGTGACTTACGCAAACTGGAGACCCTTTGAGCCAGTTGGAGAACTGAGTCCCTCAAACATGGATTCTTCACATCCTAATCCTCCTGAGTCAAATCCTGATCCTGTCCATTCAGAGCTCTGAAGGGGGCCAGATGTTGGGTGTAAATGTAGAAGCAGCCAGCTACAGACCCATTCTATGCAATGGACATTTATTTGAAAATAACTCTCAAAAATTTTTTACTTTTTTTTTTTTTTTGGTCTAAAGCTCTTTTTAATTCAGAGATGATAACTTAGAGGAACCAAGAAAATAAAGCAAATAAGATTAAACAACTCAAGACTGAGAGGCCAGGAGGAGGTTAGAAGCAATGTGAAACTGCCCTCCTAAGATAAGATGGTAAGAAGTAAGGTTTAAAGTGGCTCTTTGGGGGCTGGGCGTGGTGGCCTATACCTGTAATCCCAGCACTTTGGAAGGCTGAGGTGGGCAGATCACTTGAGGCCAGGAGTTTGAAACCAGCCTGGCCAACATGGCAAAACCCCATCTCTACTAAAAATCCAAAAATTAGCCAGACATGGTGGTGGGCACCTGTAATCCAGCTACTTGGGAGACAGACAGGCATGAGATTCACTTGGGCCCAGGAGGCAGAGGTTGCAGTGAGATGAGATTGAGCCACTGCACTCCAGCTTGGGTGACAGAGCAACACTCCATCTCAATAATAAAGTGGCTCTTTGGGGAAAGCAGTTCCCCACACTGAAAATAACAGCTAACCGTTCCCGAGTGTTTGCTACGTGCTAGACATCATGTGAGCAGTGTTTCTTGCAGTACCACATTAGACTTGAGAGGTAAAATAATTTACCCAAAGACATACAGCTAGTGAGGGATGGACTTAAGGTCTTGCACCCTGCCACTTCTAATTTTCAGAATCGCTGATAAATCTGAAATAATGTAGCTTAAAATGTGTCTTCTTAATCAGAAGTATGATTGGATGGTGGTCAAGTTGTAAATGCACACAAAGTAATTTATCTTCATTGCAATTTGGGTTCCTTCTTTGTTCCTATTATCTATATACACACAGTAAGTTTTTCACCAGCAGTTATGACAGTAGTCAGAATAGCAGCATCGAAGTTAAATAAGGAAATCTAGATGATTGATAGATTTTCTCTAAAAATAAGCTTACTATTTGGTATTCTAGCCTTTAGTGAGCAGAAGGGGAGGTCAAGTAAGAATTAACCAAACTTAGTGAGGGATTAGGGAGTACTTACAGACACTTTATAGGTTTGGGTGTACATGGGTGATTCAGGAAGCTCCTCAGTTCAGTGGAAATTCAAAGGTTTGGCACTGAGCTAGGAGGTGAGAATGCAGGGTTATAAAAAAGGATCCCTGCTTTGGGAGTTCATGGTCTTGTAGCAGAGACCAGTGGTAAATATTGGCAGTTTCAGCAACTTCTCTCTTTGCAGGCTTCTCTTCCCATTCTCTCCCTCTCTCCTCCTTGGACAGTGTTCCCAGGGTTCTTTCCCAAGTAGCTGCCTTTTGACTATACACGCTTCAGATGATTGTGGCTACTCCAGAATTTCCAGTGATGCTAGATTTCTTTCCTGTGTCCTAGACTTATAGGTCTAAGTTTCACCTTGATTTCACACAGGGCTGTCAAGCTCAGTTCATCCTAAACTTACATTCATCCCCAACTCAGTCTTGCTTATTCTTTATTGAATGGCTCCCCTCTATACCTTAACCAAGCTGTTATCAGTAGGTCATCAGCCTTGACTCTTCCCTTTTCCTTACATTTCTTATAGTTGCCAAGTCCCATCAATTTTACCTCCTGGATATCTCTTGAATCTTATTATTTTTTTTTTTGATGGAATCTCACTGTCGCCCAGGTTGGAGTGCAGTGGCGCGATCTCAGCTCACTGCAACCTCCACGTCCCAGGTTCAAGTGTTGAATCTTTGTAAAGACAGGGTTTCACTCTATCACCCAGGCTGGAGTTCAATGGTGCAATCTTGGCTCACTGCAGCCTCCCAGGTTTAAGTGATTCTCCCACCTCAGCCTCCCATGTAGCTGGGACTACAGGTTTATTTTTAGCAGAGACGGGGTTTCACCATGTTGGCCACGCTGGTCTCAAACTCCTGACCTAAAGTGATCCACCCACCTTAGCCTCCCAAAGTGCTGGGATTACTAGGTGTGAGCCACAGAGCCCAGCCAAATCTGTTTTTATCACTACCTAAATCTGTCAACTTTTATATTAGCATCTAGTTAGGGATAGGCCAGGACAAGGAGTTGTCAAGCAGATTGGGCCCCCCTGTGCTGAGGAGGCCAAGTGGGGTTTGGTGGAAAATCCCTTATTCATTCAAGGTATTGTATGGGCAAGCAATGGCTATGACATAGGGTCCCTGATTATTTTTTAAGAATGGGGGTGGGGGCCGGGCGTGGTGTCTCACGCCTATAATCCCAGCACTTTGGCAGGCCGAGATGGGCGGATCACAAGGTCAGGAGATTGAGACCATCTGGCCAACATGGTAAAACCCTGTCTCTACTAAAAATACAAAAATTAGCTGGGTGTGGTGGCACACACTGGTAGTTCCAGCTACTTGGGAGGCCGAAGCAGAATTGCTTGAACTCAGGAGGTGGAGATTGCAGTGAGCCGACATCACGCCACTGCACTCCAGCCTGGGCAACAAGAGTGAGACTTTTTTTTTTTTTTAAAAAAAAGGCCAGGCGTGGTGGCTTACACGTGTAACCCCAGCACTGGGAGGATGAGATGGGTAGATCACCTGAGTCAAGAGTTCAAGACTAGCCTGACCGACATGGGAAAAACCCCGTCTCTACTAAAAATGCAAAATTAGCTGGGCATGGTGATGTAAATGCACAAAAAGTAATGTATCTTCATGCGTATAATCCCAACTAGTCGGGAGGCTGAGGCAGGAGAATCTCTTGAACCCGGGAGGTGGAGGTTGCGGTGAGCCCAGATTGTGCCATGGCACTCCAGCCTGGCAACAGAGTGAAACTCCGTCTCAAAAAAAAAGTAAAATAAGAATGGGGGTGGGAGTGACACTGATTTTCAATGCTTTTGCAGATCTTTTCTCATAGTAACACAATAGAAGGTAGCTTGGCACTGTGTTTGCCAAACTCACTGTACCTACTTGACTGGTAACAAAAGTCCTAACAGTTGTTTGGGAGGAGACACTTGCAAAAGTATTTTTCTTAATATGGACAAGGATAATGCCTTCGTCAAACTGTTAGTGTAACTACCACCTCTGACCAGTTTTTCCAAGAAAAATGTTGGGATACGGCGAGATGGAAAGAGTTAAGTGATCATGTAAATAGTGGTAATAAAAGCTGTTCAGTGGGATAGAGCTGGGTTGCAACTGTAGCCAATCTAAAAATGGGCTATCAAGGCTTTAGTATTCACCCTCCTCATTCTACCCTGAACATCTGGATATTTGCTCCTGATGGGTATCCATTCCCTTTGAAACTTTTTAGAAAGGCAGGTTATGTAGACTTTTCAACCTAAATAAGACATTCCCTTAAGTCATATTTTATACTTTGATTCTTAACTATTTATAATCACCCTTATTCCTTGTTATGCTTTCACTCCTTTGGCTCCATTCTCCGTGGCCTAATGTTCATCCACCACCTTCATTACTTCTTTTAAGATACTTTTTCTCCCCCAGGCTGGGCAGGACACTATATTACCCAAGCTCCTTGGAGACTGGGGAATCTTCATTTACTTAGCAAATGCTAAACATAACCTTAAAGCAGTTACTTTTTGAAAACTTCTCTGATGCTATTCTACCAACTTAGAGGCACCTATCAATGCTCATTACCCTAATTTAGCCAATATGGTTGCAATGTATCGGCATCTAAAAACTCCTTTATGAAACTGCCAGACTTGCTCTGGAGCATTTCAATATGCAAAATTAAGGTTCTGAAGTTGGAACAAGGCTGATATATCTGCATACAATTTAACCTTACCCTCCCCCTACTTCCCAACATATTTTGAGATGGAGACTCACTTTGTTGCCCAGATTGGAGTGCAGTGATGCAATCTCAGCTCACTGCAACCTCCACCTCCCAGATTCAAGCAACTCTCCTGCCTCAGCCTCCCTAGTAGTTGAGATTACGGGCACCTGCCACCACACCCAGCGTAGATTTCCAAGTTTTTAAGCCTCCACGCAAACAGGCATACGCAACCATTTCTTGCTTTACATTTGTAGAACGAGTAAAAAGCTGACCACCATTCAGATGCCACAAGAAATGTATTCCAAGTGGCTACTATTTATGTAGCTCCTAGGTTCAAGACCAGCATGGTCTATGGATTTTCTACACAACCTGTCAAATGAAATTAAGCCTTTGCAAATTTATAGCATTTTCACTGTAAATTTGTATATTTATCTTTGCAAGATAGACTAGAAATCACATATTACTTCCCAAATTGGAACATGGAACTGCAGCCCTTAGCCCTTACCACTAAATTCATTATTTTAATAAAATGGATGTACATTAGGCTTAAATTGCCAGGACTGGATGGCTATTACTTCTTCCAGGCTAATACCTTTAGTGGTTTTTATGTCTTCAATGGTTTGAAGCCCTGAATCTTAGTCAAAAACTCAGAAATGCAATTGAATGGCTGCTGCATTAAGGACACATGAATCTTGGCCTGAGTCAACTACGAGTATCACATCTTGCTCTTACTGCATTGTAAGCCTTTAAATGCCTACACAGTGGGTCTAGGGTTTGAGGTGATTTTCCTAAATTATGGCTAAGATAACAATTCAGGATCAAAGGTACACATAATATTCTCAAGTCATATGATATTAAGAGGTGGAGTTTCAGAGTCACCCAGGCTAGAGTACAGTGGCTTGATAATGGTTCACTATAGCCTCCAACTCCTATGTTCAAGTGATTCTACTTCAGCCTTCAGAAGTGTTGGGATTATGGGGCATGTACTATATCATACCTGGGCCCAAAGCACTTTAACAGTAATGAGTAACAGACACAGTTAAGGTAGAACCTAGCATTTTATTTAGATCTTCATTAAACTGTTGGAATTGAGAACCAGACATACGTAATAAACCTCCAAAAATAGATCCTGAAAGGCACTTTCTGCTTAGGGCAAGTGGTCATGGAATAAGCATGTAAACAAGCTGGCTTCTCTGTACCACACCAGCCAAGTCAGCTTTCTCCATGGCCAGCCGCACCAGCTCTGCCCTCCCTTCTGTTAACACCAGCCAGACCCCCTGTAGGTCTAACCCAAGGTTTTTCTGTAGGACACCTTGGCCTACCTGGGAATGCTGGAAACATGTTAAAGGAATCATGGTGTTGAGAGAGAAAAAAAAATCTTTTAAAAGCTGCCATCTGAGGTGATGGCTTCTCTGTACTTACGCCATACCCCAGAATACAATAAATAAGCAATTAGAAAACGTTCAAGTATGAAGGGATTTCCTCCTCCCCGCCAAAAGCACTGCTCTCTGAAGGAAGCTGGTTTCTCTGTAGCTACACCAGCTGTTCAGAAAGCTCATTGGACCTGGTTTTGAAAATAAAACAAAGTTAAAACCCTGGGAGGAGTTATTGTGCAGTGTGGAGTACTCAGGCTTTCTTATAAAGAAAAAAAAAAGTTATCTGGTACCAAAGTGTGCAACCTACAGACCCTCAGGTACTGCCCTGTGACTTCTCTGTATGACATCACAAGGCTGCCAAGTGCCTGTTTTTCTAGAACTAGGAGTTGGTGAGGTTTGGCTAGTGCTGAAACCATGCATAGGATTGGTTTACTAAATAAAAACCTTATTACGTACGTCCTCCAAAAGACCGCTGAAAGTGGTGAGATTTTGATTTGGTGCTGTTAGAGGTGGCAATTAAGAGCATAAGCACCGGGGAGATGGTTTAATGGTAACTGCCTTTTTTTGATGTCAGGCTAGAGCTCCAACTGGGAACTTGCGTTACATGCAAGACTGATTGGATAGGGAACACTCCCTGACAAAAAGCTACATAATTAGAAATGGATCAAGTTACAGGGAGGATAAGGGGAAGGCTTCACATTCATAATAGAGCTCAAGACATTACAAATTCATGCTGACAGGGCTGTGGCATTGCCAGACAGAGGCTATAAGTGGAACTACAAGTACTTTACGTGCACATTACAAGGACATTTTCAGCATCTGGTGGGAAAGTCAATGCAATTATAGGACTTTGGAGCGTTGGGTGATAGGGCACAAAGGTTCAATTTCAAAGCATTATTTACTACAGTGTTGTTTCTAGGCAGTTACATGGATCACCTATGCTCACTAAATTCATTATAATGGTGAACAAGACACCTAGGGACAGAATAGCAAGCCCAACTTACAGTCCCCCACAAAAGCTAAAATTCATGTCATTGACTAGAGTGACTGCAACTGTCAGGAGCTGAAAGAGGACAGAAAAATTTAGGAAGGAGGGCCCTTTCCCTCAGAGCTTGAAGGCTTCTCTGTAGCCTACGCCAACAAGTCTGGGGAAAAAAGGCTAACACTTTCAATATTTAAGCTTTTTGGGCACTTCCCATGGGAAGCTGTCCCTACCAAAGTGGCCATAGGCTGCAGTCCTCTGATAAATTGGCTTCTTCAGATCCAGATCCCTGGAATATACAAGTCCGTAACTTAATATGTAGCATTAAATTAAAATAAAGCAAAACAATCAGCAAGACTCATTTTCAAGAGCTCTGGCAAATGAGTTCTCTGGGATATGCTAGGAAAAAAATTTGTGGCAAAAGTGTTACTTCCCTGGTGTCCAAACTCCTTGCACAGTCCTTATTAGTAACTATAGTTGTTTTTCCATCCCTGGCTCAACAAATGCGAAAACCTGTCATTATTCTGAGAAATTTCAATGGTCAAAAAGCTCATCTGACATCACAGAATACTTACCAAGGTTCCCGCTGCCCACACCCTACCATGTTTTTTACATTGTAACAAGCCTTGAGCATCCCACTTTAGATTTCTTAATGTAAACACCCTTAGGTAAGAAGAGCACAAAGCTCAAATATCAAAACTGGAAGATTCTCTAGGATGGATAGCCTAAAACATGGAGCACCGTAATTTAAAATTTCTCAAATAACTAAGGCAGCAGTTCAAAACTGTTCTAGGAATTAAAATATATTCCCATTTGAGGAGTCTTCCTTCACACCTTCACTTCCTCAGACTTAAGTATATATACACATACCCACACCCTCAATACTTGACTAGCAATAGGCTTTACCATCTTTACCTGACAATGACCCCAGGGCGGAGATCGAAATTCTTCTTCACAATCTCTAATAGCTCTCTCTCACTCTTCTGAGAGGTACCATAATGGAAAATGGAGATAGATAATGGATGAGAAACTCCAATAGCGTAAGAGACCTAAAAAGGATTCAAATGTCCTAAGAATCAGTGATTGAAAAGACCAGCACACTTGTGTAATACATTGGCATAAAACAAGTAGTTAAGTAGATTACTACTAAATACCCTCCCACTTACATGACTTTAAATCGCTCCTGGTACATAAAAGAATATATACCTGAACAAGAACCCTCCGGCACAGACCTCCTTTAACAAGGGATTTTGCCACCCAACGAGCAGCATAAGCAGCTGAACGGTCGACCTTGGTATAATCCTTTCCTGAAAAGGCACCTCCTCCATGAGCACCCCAACCGCCATAAGTGTCCACAATGATTTTCCGTCCAGTCAAACCGGCATCACCCTGAAATTATAGGATTTAAGTTACTTTATGCCTAGTGCCTTCCAAGAAGTGGATTAGGTTGCCTATTCTGAATTCACCCGCAAATATCCTCCGACGAGTCACATGTAGGTTTCAGAAAACCTAGAAAAAAATGTGGCAGCCAAATTTTTAGGTAACCATCAAAAATCCAGAAAAATGCAACAAAATGACATTACCTGAGGCCCACCAATAACAAATCTGCCACTTGGCTGTAGGTGGTAGATTGTATCCTCATCAAGGTATTTTGCAGGCACAACGGCTTTGATTACTTTCTCCTTTAGGGCATCCCTCATCTCATCAAGACAAACCTCTTCATCATGCTGAACAGATATAACAATTGTGTGGACTCTGATGGGAAGCACAGCACCTCGATCCTGCATATACTGCACAGTAACCTTGAAGACAACACGAATTATCAGAACAATCTACCAAACAATAGCTTCGTATTCACTTCTCTACCTGAGTTACAATACGGTAAAACAAATGCTATTTTTTTCAGTTGGCTATTATCAAAAGTATGGATCTTCTACACTGATACAATAAATGAAACAACCAAGCTTTATAATCACTTACTTGAGTTTTAGAATCAGGGCGTAACCAAGGCAAAGTGCCATTACGGCGTAGTTCTGCCAGTTTGGCGTTAAGCTTGTGTGCCAAGACAATGGTTAAAGGCATACACTCCTCAGTTTCATCAGTGGCATAGCCGAACATCAAGCCCTAAACAAGGAAAAGTCACCAATGTGATCAAGCTCCAGAATTTAACGTTAGAAGAGATTAAAACAGCCTCTACGCCAAGATACCTGGTCTCCAGCACCAATGTCTTCTTCATTTCTGTCAAGATGAACACCTTGGGCAATATCTGGTGACTGTTGCTCCAAGGCTACCAGCACATTACAAGTTTTGTAGTCAAACCCTATAAGCACAAAACACAACGTCTTGTTTAGGTCATAGCAGTTATCTCCTGTTTACAGCAATTATTTCAAATTCTAAACACTGAAGAAATCAAATATACCTAAACCATCAGACCTTTCAGAGAATGAACAGAATAGAGCTTAAGAGTATAGTAAAACACACAAGTTTAGGATTAGTGGAAACATTCTCGGAGTTTTTTCAAATCTCACTAACTGCTATCTAGAAAAAATGAGCAAAACCATTAACACAAACCTTTGGAAGAATCATCATATCCAATGTGTTTAACAGCTTCACGAACCACTTTCTGGTAGTCAACAGCAGCTCTGGATGTAATTTCCCCGGCAAGAAGGATCATTCCAGTTTTAGCAACAGTTTCTAATAAAAAGAGATTCAACTCAAATATCACTTTTATAAAAATAATTTTTATGCTACCTTTCCACCAGTTGATAAGCAAGCACATTATCAACCTACCACAAGCTACTTTGGCATCAGGATCCTGTTGAAGGTGGGCATCAAGGACAGCATCACTTATCTGGTCACAAATCTTATCTGGAATAGAGAAATTCTGGGTAAATTTCTTTTTTTTTTTTTTTGAAAGAAAAAGATAAAAGAAGAAAGGAGGAGTGAAAGAAAGAAAAAAATGAAAGGAGGAAAGAAAGAGGAAGAGAGAACAGGATTCTTGTTCTATTGCCCAGGCTAGAATGCAGTCTAAAAATGGGTATTAAAAACCTCTTTTATGCCAACAATTGTGCTTGACAATGGAGACAGGAAGGAATACGGGATGAAAATAACAAACAAGCAGTCAACCAATATTTTATTTAAACCTGTGGAATGCTATGCAATTGCTGAGGAGTGATTTACTTCCAATTACGTGGTCACTTTTAAAATAGGTGTAATGTGATACTGAGAAAAAACGTATGTTTTGTGGATTTGGGGTGGAGAGTTCTGTAAATATTTGTTAAGTTTACTTGTTCCAGGTCTGAGTTCAAGTCCTGGATATCCTTGTTAATTTTCTATCTCGTTGATCTAATATTGACAGTGTAATGTTAAAGTCTCTCACTATTATTGTTTGGGAGTCTAAGTCTCTTTGTAAGTCATTAAGAACCTGCCTTATGTATCTGGGTGTTCCTGTATTGGGTGCGTACATATTTAGGATCGTCAGCTCTTCTTGTTGCATTGATCCTTTCACCAGCATGTAATTTCCCTCTTTGTTTCTTATGGTCTTTGTTGCTTTAAAGTCTGTTTTATCAGAGACGAAAATTGCAGCTTCTGTTTTTTGTTTTTCCTCTCCATTGGTTGGTATATCTTCTTCCATCCCTCTGTTTTGAGTCTTTGTGTATCCTTGCATGTGAGATGGGTCTAGATACAGCATACCGATGGATTTTAGCTTTTTATCCAACTTGCCTGTCTGTGTCTTTTGATTGGGGCATTTAGTCTATTTAAATTTAGGATTAATATTGATATATGTGAGTTTGATACTGCCATTTAATACTAGCTGGCTGTTTTGCCCATTAGTTGATGTAGAGTCTTCATTATGGTGATGCTCTTTACCTTTTGGTATGTTTTTGGAATGGCTGATACTGGTTGTTCCTTTCTATTTGTAGCGCTTCTTTCAGAAGCTCTT